>PVKA01043650.1:0-16633 GCA_004027165.1 Ctenomys sociabilis
TGCATTATTGTGCTTTATCGTTTTTTAAATGAGAATACAAAAAGAAAGGAAGGAAGGAAGAAAAGGAAGGAAGGAAGGAAGGAAGGAAGGAAGGAAGGAAGGAAGGAAGGAAGGAAAGAAGGAAAGAAGGAAGAAGGAAGCAAAGAAAATGAAACAAAATGAAAGAAAAGGAAAGAGACAGAATTTGACTAAACAAAATGATGGGAATTCCATAATGGATGTTGTACTATATTGTTGTCTTCAAATTAGTTGTTGAGGTTGCCAGATGACAAGCTGGTCAAATTTATAAAAAATTGAAAGGGAGAGAGAGAACTTTCAGTATTAACTGCTCCTTTCAATGGCCAAGCAGAAATCATCAGTACAATTATCTAAGCTGTCATATGTATGTTTTTTTCCCTCCCTCCTTTCTTTCTTCTGACCTTTTCCTCATCCCATTTGTTTCTTCCCCTTGAACAGATTCTTGGCCTTTCCCAGTGTTTATTGTACCTTGCAGATATTCTTTACTCTTTCAGGTTCTTACACTAGTGAGACAATACGATGTTCACACATGCAGGTCGGATTGATTTCACTTATGAGTATGGTCTCTAGTTGCAGCCATTTACCTATAAAAGCATCAAGTTTATCTTTTTTATAGCTGAGTAATACTCCACTGTGTAAAAACACCACATCTTTTTTATTTGGATTGTTTCCAGAACTTAGCTATGACAAGTTGTGTTGCTATCAACGTGCGTGCACATGTCTCTGTGGTGTGAGGTTTTCAGTTCTCCTGGAAAAATACCCAGAAGGTGACAAATTCTTTTGCATGTACTTTGTATTATAAAACTTACAAAGTTGCTGGAAATGTACATCCAACGGGGACTCTGGACATAAGTATGGAAATAGTCTTTTCTTTTTATCATGGAGACCCAGGAGGAGTGTGAAGGTTTCTTTTACCACAGTATGCCGACTTCTTTCCTTTTCATCATGAGTATTTTGATAGTGTTTATTTTAAATCTTCACATTTTAAAATCACCTACTCATGCAACTGGTGCTCCCACTTTGCTAAACATTGTATAAGGTTTTAGGTCAAAATAAAATGTTTTTGGCCAACACAAAAATATTCAGATAAAGCATGTAGGACCTCTAAAGTTATATGTGCAAACAGTGAAGACAATATTGTCTGGTTATTGCCATCAGAAAGTTGGAGAAGAAACAGAATCCTTTAAATCCGGCTTAAATAACATATCATTTATTCTAATGATTTAGAGGAATCCAGAGTAAAATGTGGGGATCTAAGGGATCAGGACACTCACAGACTCCCACTGTATCTTTTTCCGTTTCTCTCTTCAAGAAGATTATCTCTTTAGCCAGCTCTAAAACCTCTGTCTGCCTCTACCTCTGTCCCTGTTCCTGTCCCTGTCCCTCCCCTTCTCCTTCTCCCTTCCTTCCCCCCTCCCTCTCCCATTCCTCTCCCTATGCCCTTCCCCTTCCCTCTCTATCTCCCTCTCCTTCTCTCCTTCCCTCTCGCCCTCTCTCTTCCCCTCCCTCTCCCTCTCTCTCTCATCCTCTTTTCCTCTTATCTGACTTTGAGGAATCATCATGACAATCTCCGTGTGTGTGTGTGTGTGTGTGTGTGTGTGTGTGTGTGTCCAGAACAATTTCTTTCAACAAATTTATTGTGTGACCCAATATTAAATTTGCCCAAATTAGAAATTTGATCAGCCCAGCTGACCCCATGCCTGAACTTAGTCTAATACACAGTCAGACAGGAAGCAAGATTCACGTGATAGCCAGGCTTTCCTCCGTGCCATGTGGGTGCACTGTGTAGGATAAGAAGATGTAGGCAGGAAGAAAGAGGCCCATAAAAGCTACCTGTAACAACAACTGAAAGAAACTCTGTGAAGAATTTCTTTCCTCCTCATAGAAAGACAGAGAACTTCTAGATATAGGGAAGTTACATTTGGATTATAAGTATGAACAAAAGTAGAATTGTATTTTTCCTTACCTTCATTGGATTTAAAAACTAAATTCTTCAACCAGATGTCTCCTGAAGTTACTCAGTCTCTCCCCACCCCCAACTCCTGGGCCGTGTTCTTTGTGAACATTCCATTGCCACTTCAGAATCTTCTATGTTGATTGTTGTCTAGTAGAATCTCTCCTTTCCATTTTGAGGTTATTCGTTTCCTGTTAATCTAGAAGTAGCATATTTTTGGAGAAGATTCAAAATGAAAATGGTAATTGATAACATTTTTCAATTTTAGAATGAAATACATATCCTGAGATGGTAAATTAATTTCATTGCTCAGTGAAGAGCTGATCTTATTTGTGACTTTGTTCATGGTTTAAATGCAGGGATTTTAAAGTCAATAATAAAGGATCAGAACTACAAACACTCTCTCATGCAAAAAGTCACATCACACGTGAATGCACAGATGGTAGATTCCCATAGATTTTCACTACAGGAAACAGAGGGTGGCCTTGGACCACTATGTTATTATCCACAGCTACGTCACACCTTCAGAACAGTAAGGGACTCTGAAACCTAACTGCAAGGCACACATTAGAGTTTCTAAAAAGACCAGTTGTGTAGGTGAAATATTTACTTATTTGATCTAATGGGATATGGAATACATCTGTGATAAGCAACTTAAATATTGTGGAAGGCCCCCAAGAGAACATCTGTTATATATATATGCATATTATATATATGCATTATATATATAATGCAAGGCAGAAACAATAACTTCCAATCAACTTGTTATTTAATAAATAACTTTTTAGTTAATACTTTTATTTATCTGCTAAATTTCACTGAAGGGCAGCCAAATAGCTTATTGGATTAAAGCACCTGCAAGCAGGCTCAGGAGCCAGCAGTTCAATCCCTGGCCTGCCATGCTGGCCCCGCCCCCGGGGTGTGCGAGACAGCAGTTGAGACTGGGCATGGTGGCGTGTGCGTGTAGTCCCTGCTCTCGGGAGGCTGTAAACAGGTGCATCACTATGAGTCCGATCTCCTAGTGAGACCCTGAACACCCTGTAGACCCTTCGCTAGAATACAAAACAAAAAACAAATAAAAATAAATTTCAATAAGGCATTATTTCTTTCTATTGATATGATGTAAATGAAAAATAGAGTAGTTTACCTAATGCCCTAAGAAATCCAGTAAGGAAACAGAACCCCTCTGAAACTAGCAGTAGTCTTTGTTATTACAACTAAGCATGTGCTTAAAAGAGGCAAAATGAGTAACTTGGAATTTTAGAAGTCTTCATCTTTGAATCCAAGAAAGGGGTAAAGCCTGGGGCGCGTCTGCCCCCCTTAGCCCACTTTGTGTGACCATGTAGGAGCCACCTCTCCAGTGAACACCTGTGGGACCAACATTTCCAACTTGGAAGGTGGGTCTTTCGTCTGTTTAGGGTTTCATTAGGGCTGCTGGGTATCTTGAAAATATGTCACCAGGAAATTATAGAAACAAGTACCAGCCCTTAGTTTATCACTTTTGACATCGAAAAATAAGACTTTGAGCTGCTAATAGCACCTGTTGATCAAGTGGAGGGCGAGGCTGAGGACAGGGCTGGGCACGTACAGTTCTGTGCATTAGCAGGGTCGTGAGGCAGCATGTAGCCCTGACCCCCTGACATACATGTAACACAGGTAACATCCCATGGCCTCTACCCAGTGGGTCACAGACTGCACGTGGAGAAACAGACATGGTACTTTTTTCTTGCTAAAAATGATTATGAAAATGGTTAATCCAATTTAATTATATTTTCAAAGTTCTTAGCAAGTGTATTTAGTTGAATCAAGATGGATTTAAAGATATTTTACACTCCTATAAAGAAACACTCCTATATTTACAGTCCTATATTTAAATAAACAACTTAATACTAGTATTACAGTAAGGGGCATATTGAAGATATTTTTAATTAAATATATTTTCTAGTCAGCAAAGACTTGATTTTAACAATCTCTATTTAAAAAGCAATGGGATTTTAACATCTCTTTCTAGTATGTATCATAAAGCCAGTAGATAAGGATAATTTCTAAAACCAAGCAATAAGGATATTCTGGAAGTTATAGAAATACAAGTCCTTTTAAATAAAATATTGAATAATATGCAAGCGATAACTGAGGGATGTATTTGACATAATCAAATGTATTATTTATCCAAGTATAAATTAAATTGAAAACATAAGTCTTCAGAGATAGATGGAAGACAGAAAAATATAGGAATTCTTACTTGGGAAATGATGTCCTCTGAACCATATGGTGAAAAATAATTTTCCCAAATATATCATCAAATATTTTCATACACTGAAAAATAATTTTTCCAAATATGTCATCAAATATTTTCATGCTACATATATAATAGTTTATTGTACAGAATGGGTAGTTTAATGATGGAGAATGTTCTGAGAAATTTGTCATTGTCTAATTTTGTCATTGTGCAAACACCATCGGATGCTCTTATGAAAAGATGGCTGGCCTACTTCTAGGAGAAATAATCTCAGGGGACTGGGTCGCATGGTATGTGATTGGTCATTGAAAAGAACATTATTATGCGATGTGTGAGTGTACAATAAAAACGAAAAATGAGATTTACCAGCTGGGACTGTAGTGACATCATTCTCTTGGTGCTGGTCCCACAGAGGTGCTCCATCAATAGGAATCACTTTGGTAGCATGTTGCTTAATCTCTACACACAGTTCTGCTGGATTCTGCATGAACATCTCTTCTCTATTTTTCATCCTATCAGCCTTCTCTTATATTTTCCAAATACAATGAGGGCTTCCTCTTCCAACCTCTAACATTTGTGGTGTCCACCCCCTTTTTTGCACATTAAGAAAGGAGCAGATCCTTTTCACTTTTTTCTTTTAAGAGTAGGACTGATTTGTTGGAGAATAGGAATAGCTCCTGGGAGACAAGGAGTGTCCTGAGAGGGCTGCCCCTGACGTGTTTTTGGTTTTTTGTACTAGTGGGTCTCACTACACAGATTGGACTAGGGTCTAGTGGGTCTCACTACACAGATTGGACTCATAGTGATCCTCCTATTTTCAGCCTCCCAAGCACTGGGATTACAGATGTGTGCCACCACACCCAGTCTCAGTTACCATCTCAGCATGCCCTGGGCGGTGGGGCTGACATAGCAAGCTGGGGATCAAACCTCCAGCCCCTGCGTCTGCCTAAGCAGGCCCTTTGATCTGCTGAGCTATCTGGTCAGCCCTTGTCCCTGACCATTTTGAAGGTTACATGGCAATGGCTTAGATGTGTGTCTATCCAGAATTTTCATATTTTAACCTACTCCCCAAATTGGTGGTGTTAGGAGGTGGAGCCTTTGGAGGTGAATAGGTTCATGAGGGGTGAACCCTTCCCTTCTGGATAGGGTTAGTGCCCTTATAAGAAGAAACCTAAGAACACTCCCTACCTCTTCTTCCATGCAAGACCACAGTGAGAAGACATCCTCAGAAAGTGAAAAGGAAATGAACCTGTTCAATAAGAAGGAATTACTGATATGAAGAGAAGACAGGAGAGGGAGTAGAGGAAAAAAGCTGTATCTATGTATGTAAGCAAGATAGTTTGGATAATTTTACTGTGGATTTCTGTTGGTCTATGGAATAGTTAATGTTTTGTTTTTTTGTCTTTTTTCATTTATTTTCCCTTTTCTCTCTTCTTAATTTTTTTTTTTTTTTTTTTTTTTTTTTTTTTTTTTTTTTTTTTTTTTTTTTTTTTTTTTTTTTTTTTTTTTTTTTTTTTTTTTTTTTTTTTTTTTTTTTTTTTTTTTTTTTTTTTTTTTTTTTTTTTTTTTTTTTTTTTTTTTTTTTTTTTTTTTTTTTTTTTTTTTTGGAGGAACCAGGGATTGAACTCAGGCCCTTGCACTTGCCAGGGAAGCACTTATTCCACTGAGCCATCTCCCTGGCCCGTTCTCTTCTTAATTTCTTATAACTTTTTTTTCTTGTTACAATTTTGCACGCATATATCTGGTAATCTGAACAATTAACTTGAAGACAACACTATGCAATATAAAAAATACTATGGAATTCATATTATTTTATTTAATGAAATTCTGTATCACTATTATTTTTTTCTGTTTTACTATTTTGAACTCTCTTTAAAAAATAAAAAAATTAAAACAAAAACTATGAATAATAAAAAAAAAAAGAAAATGGACCCTCCCCAGGCTCCAGATTTGCCAGTGCTCAACCCCTGGAATGTAATAAATAAATCTCTGTTGTTTGTTACCCACACAACTTACATTTTGATGCAGTGGCCCAAATGAACTGAACATACTAGTGTGCCTGACCTTCAGTCTCTCGTTTTTATACCTAATTTTACATAGCACAGCATTCTGTGACATAGAGCAGAGGGAACTCTTAACCAACAGCCAGTCGGACTCAAGTGAGCATTAGGCCAAGTCCTGAGCCAGTAGGCTCAGCCAGTGCCACAGGGGGCTCAAGATGTTTCTTCTAGGCAGAATAAAGACTCAGCTAGAGACAGGTGCCTAGGCAGAATCTGGCTAAAACACCAAGATGGCCTACATTTTCTTCTTTGCAGAGATAAGAGAAGATCCTTCCTTCACTGCTGGCCAGTTGGTTGCTATTGCACACCATGGCCATTTAAGTGAAGCACATGCCCAGAGAAGGGCTGCGCGGCCCTAACGCCCAGAACCTCACGAGGTGCCCCACGCAGTTGGGAAGAAGGCACTTGCATAGGTACTTAGTTAAGAGGAGGTTTACTGTGGTGGGCTGGGCCTTTCATCCAGCCTGACCAATGTCCCGGTAAAAAGAGTAAAGAGACACAGGGAGAAAGTACTGTGAGCCGAGAGGCAAAGACTGGGGTGCTGCAGTTGCGAGCCCGGGAACGCCGGAGTGGTGGCCACTGCACTAGAAGAGGCGGCAGGGGTTCTGATAGCCTGTGGAGGACGCATGATTTGCAGCAACTTGATCTCTCATTTTCTCTTTCTCTTTCTATTTCTATTTCTTTCTCTTTCTCTCTCTCTCTTTCTTACTTTTTCTGTCTCTCTTTCTGTCTCTATCTGTATCTCGGTATCTCTGTGTCTCTGTCTCTGTCTGTCTCTCTCTCAGTCTCTCTGTCTCTCTCTGTGTCTCTGTATCTCTCTCCCTTTCTCTCTCTCTGTGCCTCCTTCTTTCTGTCTCTCTTTCTCTTTCTGTCTCTGTGTGTCTCTATCTCTGTCTCTCTGTCTCTCTCTCTCTCTGTGGTGTGTGTGTGTGTGTGTGTGTGTGTGTGTGTGTGTGTCCTGCAACACTGGAATTTCAACCCAGTACCTTGTGTATTCTAGGCAGTGTTCTACCTTAGTCCTTTGCATATCATAGTTTATGTTTTTCTCGAGAATTACAGGTTAAAAAAAAAAAAAAAAAGAATTACAGGTTAAGTTTGTGGTATATATAGCTCTCTCTCCTAATATCCTAGAAAACATCCTTCTCCCTACAGTACTGTGTATTCATGGTAATGAAGATTCTGCCAGTGAGCTGTGCCACTGGAATGTGTTATCTTCATTAATACTGAATATCTGAAGACAGAATCATTTAGTTCATTGTGAGCATGTGCATATAGGTTTGCTCTCTTAAAAAGAATGAAGGGGCAGCAGAAATGTACTTAAATCACCCTGTGCTGAACGGACTAGTGCTTCTGCTCAGAGGTTCTGAATGCATTTAAAGAAGCAATGCTTAAAAGTTCTACAGCAGATTCTACCATATTTTCACTAAAAGTTGGTCTAATTTAGCTCTTTGGATCATTTTTGGTTCTAACAATAGGCCCAATGATTACGCGAACCACTCAAGGCTGTGTTTCAGTAGGTTTGACTCATCTTTGGCTATAATTAAAAACTACTGGATAGAGAAAGGCCAAGAAGAACCAAATTCTTTTTCTCAGGCTCTCACGGAGAGCAAACTGGTCAAGCATTGGCCGTGACTCATCCATATGGATGACACAGACAAAGGATCTACAGAATAAGGTACAGGACTACAAGATAAACCCTGAGGGGACTTCATTGACTTCATAAGAAACATAAAGTACATGTGTTGGTATATAAGTCTTGCTCTATCTAGGTCTTAACCATCCAGCAGAAAAGTATAAAAATGAAATATACATCGCGGGACCATAATAATAAGTTGAGCTGTAAATGGCTATGTTCGACAACTTCTTCAGATAACTCACTATTGTTGTGGAATGCTGGACTGTGTTGGATTGTGTTGTTGAGTTCAAGCACCTAAGTTAGTTGAATGACAATGGAGTGCCCATCTCTGACAGGTGTAGACAAAGGAAGGGGTATAGAAAGGAAGAATCATGATGTGTGTGTATGGACAGTACAGTTGGGATAGATAATGCTGTGCTTCTACATAATCCTATGAGAGGCAAAATTTGCACTAATGGTGGTTGGACAGGATATTATGTCAGCTTCTAGTACTATGGACAACCAGTAGGAAAATAACAAGGTAGAAAGTATTAACTATTGAATCTTTGATGTAATTCAGGTATAAAAAATAAGATACGCAAAGAGCTACACTTTCTTAATTTACTGATAAGAGACATATGGTATAATAATGTCTGTAAGTATAATATCATGTGTGCACCTTCTATGATACCAAAACATTATGAAAACAGTTTGCAATGTATTAATTTATCAAATCCATCTTGTCAAGGTATCTTATAACTGTCTCATTGATATTTATACTTCAATAAAACAAAAATAAAAAATAAAAAAAAGAAGAAGAACCAAATCTAAATTAAATAACGAAGGGGAAGATGATGAGGTCAGGCAAAGTAGGAGTGGGATCCAGCATGTAACCACGAACAGCCCATGTTTCGAAGGCTGGACATTTAGGAGGTGCCTGGGTTGGGGGGCGGGGCTCTCATTCCCTCCAAGGCCACTTCCCCTCTGGGTCGTTCCTCCTCTGTCATCTTCCTACCTCCCAGAGGTGAGCAGTTTCCTGCACCTCACCCTTAGGCCTTCGTGCTTCTGCCTTGATACTGACTGACATGGACTAACAGTTCTGAAACCATGATCCAAAATGTTTCTCCTCCTTGAAACTTTCTTGCTCAGGCATTTGGTCGGAGTAATACAAAGCCAACATGAAGTGAAATGACGAAAGGGTGAAGCAAGATATAGAAAGTATGAGAAGGCCGTTCCCTGTGGGCAGAGTTGTTACTCTGAACAAGACAGATCCTTATTGGGATTGCAAAGTTGTAATAGGCTGCGGAGATAGCTCGGTGGCCTAAGTGCCTGCCTGACAAGCACAAGGACCTATATTCGATCCCCACCGTTACCCCATACCATGTTGGGGTCACACTCTGTGCCAGCTCCAAAAGTGGCGCACACTTATAATCCCAGAACTAAGGAGGTTGAGACAGGGGACCACTGTGAGTCTGGGTTGTATATAATGGGACCAAGTGGATAATATATAAAAGGTTGTAAAAAATGTATTACAAAAGAAAAAGAATGAGGAGTGTGAAGTGAACCTATTTCACTATCCAGATGGGAAGTGATGGGTGGGAATTCTACGCAGATCTGGGAGACTTGAGAAGCCATGGTCTATCACTAAATACAGAGTCCTCCCTGCATATACCCAGGAAGAGGCCTTTGTATACTGTGTAGTCTTCTCTTGGGAAACAAAATAGTATCTTGAGGGCCTTCACTGTGCCTACTTAACTTGACCGTCTGGCTTCCCCAAGTCTCAGCTGGGACCGAAGGCTGACCATAAGTGTTGTTCCTGGCCGATGACTGATTGTCCTGCAGGGCTTTGAAGCAAACGGGCTGACTGGGATCTCCTTGACCTCCTAGGAGCCGAGGTGACGTACATGAACATGACCGCCTACAACAAGGGCCGGCTGCAGTCCTCCTTCTGGATCGTGGACAAACAGCACGTTTACATCGGCAGTGCCGGTCTGGACTGGCAGTCCCTGGGACAGGTAACCTTCCCACATTATCTAAACTGAAAGCATTTTCAACTCAAAACATCTGCCTTCAAAGAGCACCCAGCTGCCTCTGTCTGCAGTGCTGGAGGGCGCTAACCCCACAGCATCATTAGATGTTTTATTTATTTATTTGTGGTGATGAGATTGGACTATGGGTCTTATCTCTTCAGGTCACGCCATCTGCCACTCAGCGACACCCTAGCCCTCGCATTCAGTATTTTAACTGTGTAGTTTGAAGAGGTTCACGATTGTTAGACAATAAACCTTACCTCATCAAAATCATTTCACCAAAAAAGACCTAACTGAATAATCACTGCTGCTTAATGCTTTTTTTTTTAACTCAAATTCTACTCACAGATTCTTTGTAGTAGGTAGGTATGTAATTCCCATGACCTAAACCTAAGTCTACAGGATGTGTTACTCAATCCATGAGAAAACCAATCCAGCATAAGACAGTATGTCATTGGAGTTATGATTCTAATAAATCTTAAGATACAGATGTCATCTTATTCTTTGCACACGATTAACCTCAAGTATGTTGAATATACACCTACACTGACAATCACGCAATCTTCATATGTTTATTCTTGCTGAAGACAATCCATAAAAGATTATAAAATCTCCATCTTCCCTTTCCTCTGGTCCACCCATGGCAGAAGCCCAGCCAGTCAGCCTTGTGTCCTAAAGAGTTCATTCACACCTGAGTTTGTTTGTTTATTTATTTATTTTTGTGGCCTTCTCAGCCCACCCTGGAGGCAGGTATGGCATGGTATACAGTGTCAGGGATCCAACTGTGCGGTCCCTGCACTTGCCTAAGTAGGTGCTATAGACCGCTGAGCTATATTGCCCACCTCAACACCTCAGTTCAACTCAGTTCTTTTGACATGACGATCACTAATTTCACCAGTGAGGTTACACTGGGCTTCAGTTTCTTTCTTATAAGAAAGAAAGCATTGAGCTGCAGGGGCATCTCTGACTATGACCCTGTAAAGAAAGACAGCATCACCCTGCATAGCGTGGGAAGGGTGACATCACCATGTGTTCTGCCAGTCTGGTACTTTCCATTTTGCCTCCCAATGGCTGCTGTTTTATTTCCTTCTAGAACTACTGCCTTCCTCACTTACTCTGCCCATGCTTCCTCTTTCATAGTGAGATAGGTTAAATGCGCTTGGGGTGAAAGAAGTAAACCATGGGCCAAATAAATGCCAGCTCTTCCCTTGTTTCCCGCTCCACTGCATGAAGGACATGCAACAAAGGGAAAACTGACCCAAAATGGTTTTTTCTTACTTTGAATCTAAAGAACAGTCAAAGGAATCTAGGCACTACTAAGAGAGCTCCCCATCCCAGCAAAGAGGGGCAAGCCGGCAAAAGAAAATTTCGTGATCATTTTAAGATGAAGCCACCATCAAAGATAGAGAAAATGTTGTGCATGTTATCCTTGCTTAAGGAATTAGAAGGTGCTGCATGCAGATTAAAAATGACTCTGAACAAAATAATAACAACAGTAGTGTATTGTGGCATGGAGCACGGTGCTACTTAAATAGATAGGGGCTTTAACCCTAATGCCATTCTTATGAAAGGAATGGTATTATTGTGTCCATTTTATTGCTTTAATAAAGTTGAGATTCAATATAGAATCTTAAACTTGCTCCTAATTTGGAGATGCAAAATGTAAGTCTGGGTTCTGTAGCTTCATGTCTGATGGCCTTTCCAACACATATAAAACTACTAATTATTGCAATATCAACTTACTTCAGAAATGAGAAATAAAGCAATCACCATATAAATTTAGAATATTTAGAAAGAGCTGATCTAATTTATTGAAATATCTCAGTTTATCATTTGCTTTCTTTGTATTTACAAAACACTAATCAATAAACATCTGCATGGTAATTTTGAGTTGGAGCTCTTATAAGCTATGCATATTTTTACTTTATAAAAATATTGATTATGTATAAATTCTGTTGCTAAGTGGTTTTTAACCTAAGTATAGTTTGCTTATGTATTTTTCCTCACCACCAAATGTGCTTATCCACCACCAAAGTTTATTTCTTCTGTTTCTGTTAATTGATAAGGTTTCATGAATTTTGTTTGAATGACTCTGAATGACTGAGCTTTAAGGAAGATGCCTTCATTCCCACTATTCTACCTCCTTAGACAGACATCATTCAAAGAAGGCTTTCCTGCTTGAAGATTACTGCTTTGTCTTTGTTTTGATTACTGTTGTTTGTTTCCTAGAACATGAGTTGATCTTTATAACTTTCATTCTTTAACCATATAGTTATTTTGATGTTGTTTTCTTTTGAAATGGATCATCTCCATGAAATGTGAAAATTCTCCCCACTCTTGGTATAGTAAACTCAGAGTTGCACGTGATTTCTGTTATTCAAATGAATCAAAACCATTAGAGACTTCCCTGCTTATAAATCACCAGGTAGAACTAAGTTTTCCTCCCAATTATAGAAAAGAGTGGAGTGGCCTGTGAATAGCCAGCAAAAGTCAGAAAGCATTCTAACTGGTGTCACTGCTCGCCACCACTTGAGCTCCTTTCCTGAGGAGTGTCAACTCCTTCATTCATTTACTGCCATTCTTAGTAGGAACTAAGCAAGGACAGCCTCTCCCTTGAGTTATCACAAGGAGGTGACACCTGTGGATCTGTCTAGAGGTGGTGTCACTCTGACTGGATCATGTGGTCTGCTCTCTCTCAGCTTCTAGGTCATGCAATGAAAGGGAGAATACACTTTTTTCAAAGGATTTTTTCCACGCAGTTTTGTTATGGTTTGCGTCTAGTTGTTCCACCCAAAGCCTCATGTAGTCAGGGTGGGGACTTCTAGAGTTCGTGATTAACTCATGACCCACTGGGATTATGTGTGATCCAAGGCCAGGATTATGGGTTTTTAGTACTGCTGGGATTATGGGTGTGAGTACTACACCACAGCCCGGGGCAGGGAGCCTGAAGGTAGTATAAGAGGCAGAGAAACAGACTTTCAGTAGCGATTGTTCTTTGTTGTCATTGTTGTTTGCTCTCTGCCATGTGCTACTCTGTCTTGGAGCCAGCTGAATATAGACTGAAGCCTCCAGTAACTGTGAGCTAAATAAACCTTTCCCTCCTTCATTTTGGGTGTTGGGTATTTGTCCCAGCAACGAGAGGAGCAACTAAGACAAGCTTAAATAAAATCACTGTTATAAAACATGGTATTAGGGCCAGCCAAATAGCTCAGTGGATCAAAGTACCTGCTTAGGTGGATGCAGTGGCCATTCTATCCTGGCATGCAGTGCAGGCCCCACCCACGGGGCATGCTGAGACTCGGTTGAGACTGGGTATAGAGTTGCATGCCTGTAACCCCAGTGCTTGGGAGGCTGAACACAGGCAGATCACTACAAGTCCAATCTGTGTGGTGAAACCCTATAGACCCTGTAGACTCTTAATAAAAAAAAAAAAATTATATATATATATATATATACATATATGGTATTTCTTAGGTGTGGAGTAATATAATATGGGAGCTAAAGATGAGCTTATTTTATGACCCTCCAGATTCACAGATAAGAAAGCCATGAAAGCATGCCAAGCACTTCCGGCATCCTGGTCAGGAGGAGCAGGGGAGAGCCCTCCTTCCTCGCTCAAGCCTGCAGGACAGCAACCTTGGGCTGGCTGGAGAAAGGCCACAGGCGTGCACGGAAGAGGCGTGCTGGTGGGAGGTGTTTAGGCCACAGTGGCAGCCGGCCACATGGAGCTCTCCATGTGCACTTTTGTGCAAATCTGTGTTCATAATCTGGCTATAAATTTTGTAGCATGTTAGTCGCCTTGGAGGTCAGGGAACTAGCACAAGGTAGAAAAAGAATTATTTTCCAAAGTTACTATGTGTGTGGCAGCCACTGTGTGTATGTGTGAGAGAGAGAGGGAGTCACTTTCTTGATCACACAATGAATAAATGCTTTGCTCCTTCACCTTCTTCCCACTGCAAACCCTTGTTAACACAGTGGCCACAGGGTGACAACTGCTCTTGCTCAGTACTGGAGCTCTGCAAACTCACTTAATCTCTGACTTGAGTTTCAAAGACAAAGGTCCAGCAGATTTGCTTCTGTTCTCACCTCCCGTGGATCCATCAGCAGCTCCCTCAGAATTCTCAGCTGCAGGGAGCCCTGCGGGAAAGAAAGAGAACGCTTCCTAAGGCTTCCCACCCAGGGATCTGCCGTTCTGCACCTCAGGAGAGGCTCAGAACACTGGGGAGGAAGGGAAGGCTGAGCAAACCAAGGGCTAACCAGTGTGTGACCCCGAAAGAATAGTACAACACTCTCCAAATCACAGGGCTCCAGGGGTGGGACACTAATTAGGAAAATCTGGGAAGGAAAAGGTGAAATCATGCTTTTAGAAAAAGTGACACTTGCAATATTTTAAACAAACCCTCTTAGATGAACTGCTAGCCTGGAGCTGGTGGTAGGAGGTAATAGGTTCCTTGGTCAGGAGAACCCAGTAATTCCACACAAGCGTGTGTACATGAGTACATATAATTAGAACAAACAAGAAAGGGCCTTTTTAAACTCTGGATGTGTACAGGTTTTAATTTTAACCCACCTGTATTGTGAAATAATTGAAAGGCATCTGGGAAGATAGGGGAGCATGTGGGAACAATAGGATACTGGCGACCATGTCACGTGGCAGTGTGGTGTGTACATCCACAGGCTTGGCACTCTGCAGAGATCTGCTCCTGTAAGGGGACTGAGAAACAATGTGGGCAGCCCAGGGTCTGCCCAGTGTCTGGAATCACTGAAGCATTTCACTCTGGTGCTGGAAATTTCATCAGAGAATAAAACCCGTGTTGGCAACCGTCTTCCGTGGCATGCGTTATGAAATGCTGTTTTGATGAGACGGTCTCGATTGCTACTGGAGAAAGAGACTCTGTCCCACCTAAGATTGAGAAACTGTTATTTCATTTGAGTGGGCTTCTTCATTCTGAGACTCCTAAGTGGGGAAGGTGCCAGGGGGCTGGGTGAGTCTCAGAGAGTGGAAAGTGTGCAGCATTCATCCAGCCTGCTCGCCCCTCAAGTACTTGGCCCAACTCTTTGTACGACTCAAGCGTTCCCCAAGTCTACTGATTTACACAGACGCTGCCCCAGGCATTCTCCTTCCATCCAGCTGGGATCACTGAGGCAGGAGGCTATGGCCAGTGCGCAGCCAGGCCCCTTACCCTGTATGCAGCCTGTCTTTGTAACCTCGAGGCTTTCACACCAATGGACTCCAGCAACCTCAGATCCAAAATACTCACTTAAAAATATCTCATCTCTATTGATCATGTACAGGTTTTTTTCTTGTCATTGTTCCCTAAATAATACAGTATAATTCCTGTGTATGTAACATTTATTGGGTATTCTAAATAAACTGGAGATGATTTAAAGCACACCAGAGGATGTATATAGGTGATACACAAACACCAGGGCATTGCATGTGAGGGGTTTGAGCATCTGAAGGTTCTTGGTCACAATGAGGTTTATAAAATCACTTCTCAGAGGATACTGAGAGACAGTGTATGTCCTATTGGTTCCATTGTTCTGGAGAGCCCTGGCTAAGATGGTGACTCTGAGAAATGCAGGAGCATGTGATGGGATGGACTGGCAGAGCTTCCACAGCAACTGTTGGGCTTTGAGGAGCCAGAGGGAACCACAGCATTGCTCCCAGCAGCTAGGGCTGGGCCATCAGGGAGAAGCAGGACTCTGTCCATAGAAGCAGAGGATTGCACCAGGATGAGTATGAGTGTCCAGGGGCTGCTGGAGACAGAGCAGAGACTGCCCACTGTGGATGCTCTTACTTAACGGCTCAAGCACCTGCGCAGCGAAGGCTGTCCATTGGCCCTACGGCTGGTGACTTCATTCTAGCTGCCCTCTCTAACAGTGCTGTCATCTTCTTCTGCGGCAGTGATGTGAATCACCCTTCTTCTGCCTTACAAAGTATTGTCACGTCTCTCCAGTGTCCCTAGGGACTAAGGTCGTATCCTGACAGTAACAATGAGAATGCGCTCCGAGACTTCAGATGTCTCTGTTTCCATCTTTTGGTCCCCTTCCCTTTCAGTTGAATGAAAAAGCATGGCAGTAGAGTCCCAAAGACCCAGGCATGTAGGTGCCCGTGGGTAGGACGTCACTGTCATGAATGCCACTCTGTCAGTCCTAGTCAGTGCCGGCTCCAAGCTGATGCTCTTCTCAGAACTTACGAGTTGCAAGGACCTGAAAGATCTAACAAAGTGGTGCCTTTGCTACCAGAATCAAAATGGAAAAGAAGCCAAGCAAAAGGGATATAGGGAAATAAATGTAGCTGCCAACCTGCCAGATGTAAGATTGCTGAATTTGTGTTCACCAAAACAGATTCTGAAAGATAGATGTGAACCCGAAAAATGGGTTACTATGGGCTGCACTCTCTAGACATTTTTGTTTGTTTTGTTTTGTTTTAATGTATTTGGTACTGAGTATCACTATGCAGCTCAGACTCATAGTGATCTTCCTGTTCTCAGCCTCCCCAGTGCTGGGATTATAGGCATGCAACACCATGTCAGCTCATGGTGCCCAGTTCAGTGCACCTGGGGGCGGGGCCAGCACAGCACGTGCTGCTGAGGATCAAACCCTGGTCCCTGAGCTTGCCTGAGCAGGCGCTTAGTCCACTGAGCTATCTTGCCTTCCCTTACAGTGGAAGTTTCATAGAGCAAAACCAAGAGGTGTGTGCAAAACCACAAG
>PVKA01043651.1:0-16633 GCA_004027165.1 Ctenomys sociabilis
TTTTTTTTTTTTTTTTTTTTGTGGAACTGGGGTTTGAACTCAGGCCCTTGTGCTTGCCAAGGAAGTGCTTATTCCACTGAGCCATATCCCTGGCCCCCTCCATTGTCATTTAATGAACTTAGGTGCTTGAACTCAACAACGCAAACCAACAAAGTCCGGCATTCCGCTGCAATAGTGAGTTATCCGAAGAAGTTGTCAACCATAGCCATTTATAGCTCAGCTTAATATTATGGCCCCGTGGTGTATACTTCATTTTTATACTTTTCTGTTGAATGGTTAAGACCTAGATAGAGCAAGACTTATATACCAACACATGTACTTTATGTTTCTTATGAGGTCAGTGAAGTCCCCTCAGGGTTTATCTTATAGTCCTGTATCTTATTCTGTAGATCCTTTGTAGTGTCATCCATGTGGATGAGTCACGGCCAATGCTTGACCAGTTTTCTCTCTGTGAGAGCTTGAGAGAACGTTTTCTCTCCATGTGACTCTCCCCAGGCACATTGTAGAACTTCAATCTCTTTCCTCTATACCTCCATAATCTCCTTGTTCAGAAAATTTGAAGCTCAACTGAGTTTCATGATGTTGCAGTACAGGTTCTCCTATGTCCTGAGTCTTCGCTGACCTTGAAAGGTAGAGCCAAAATGTTGGCTGGCCTTGTGGCTCTTCTATTTCTCCAACTTTGATCTGAACTTGAGCCTTTCACAGCTCAGCATATTAATATGGCTTTACTTTATATACCTAATTTTCATACTTTTCTGCTGGATGGTTGAAAGCAACATAAACCAAGACTTATATAACAAGAAATGTAACTTTCATATCTGGTAAGGTCAATGATGTACCCTCAGGTCACCCTGTACCACACTTTCTAGATCCTTTGCAATGTCAGGCTTGTGGATGAGTCACGGCTATTGCTTGACCAGTTTGCTGTCTGTGAAAGCCTGAGAGAAAGTTTTCTCTCCATGTGACTCTTCTTAGGCACACTCTACATCACGATCACTTTCCTCTGTGGCCCCATAATCTCCTTGGTCAGAAAATTTTGGACGTTGAGGCCGGAGAGATGGCTCAGTGGAATAAGCGCTTCCCTGGCAAGTGCAAGGGCCTGAGTTCAATCCCCGGTTCCACCAAAAATACAAAAGCAAAAACAAACAAAAAAAAAAACCTGAGAAAATTTGGGACACAACTGAGTTACATGATGTTATAGTGCAGGTTCCTCTATGTTCTGGGTCTTCACTGACCTTGCAAGGCTAGAGCCAAAATTTTGGCCCTTTCTTTTCTCTAATTTTTGATTTGCAAATTTAGGTTGTTAAGAGTTTACCCTAAATATTTGACATCTGGAAAATGAAAAACATAAGGTTGCTAAAATGAAGGCAACTCATAACTAAGCTTTCTTGGATTCAGAATAAAATAAAGAGGTCCATATTTATCACTTTTATTTAATGTAGTATTAAAAACCGTAGTCTGTACAACCAGGTAAGAGAAAAAAACTCCCATGCAAACTGGGCAGGTGAAAGTCAAATTTTCACTGTTTTCTAACAACCTGATTTTACACCTGGAACACCTCAAAGCCTCCACCAAACAACTGTTAAGATGAAGGAACACATTCAGCAATGTTGTGGGATCCAAAATTAACATATAAAAGTAAGTAGTATTGCTGTACATCAATAATGAATTATCTGAAAAAAAAAAAAGCTAAGAAAGTAATTCTGTTTATAATGGCTACCAGAAATATAACACTTGGAATAGATATAATGAAGGAGATGAAAAAATACAATTAAAAACTATGAAATATTAATAAAAGAAATCTAAGAAGACATAAATAAATCGAATGATCGCCTATGCTCATTGATTCAAAGAATTGATATTGATGAATACCTGTACTACCTGTGTTAGTCTCTCTTTTGTTCTGCAAGCACAATGCCCAAGACTATAGCTTAAAGAAGGAGAGGTTTACATTGGTTCACAGTGATTTGAAGGATTTAGTGCATACCACAACAAAACAAAACAAATCCAAATAGCCAAAATAATCTTGGGCGGCAAGTACAAAGGTGCATATATCACATTGCCTGACCTTATATTATGCTGAAAAACTGTGTGACAATATAGAACTGGTACCAAAAAGGACACAGAGACCAACAGAACAGAACAGAGAACTCAAACACAAATTGATATATCTGCAGCCACTTGATTTTCAGTGATGCCAGAAACATATATTGAAGAGATAGCTTCTTCAATAAACGATGCTGGCAAAATGGGACAAAAGTGAGTCAGCTTAGATAGGTAAGCTCCTATAATAATGATGATAATGCTTGTCACCTATTTCATACCTACTTTGCTACAGGTACTGTTAAGCAATATGCAAAAACAACATAACACTCCTACAACAGAGTAAAGTAGGCAATTGAATCAAATTTTATTTTCAGATGAGAAAATGGAATATTAATGCTTTGGTCTAACATCATTGGCTTGTAAATCAGAATTTGTTCTCAGACACATGCTGCACTATAATCTTGTATTAAGTACATTTTCTGAGATGTACTATGTTGAAAGTACACTTGAAAATCATACATACATGGGCAAACATTACTTGCTCACTGGTTTACAACCTTCCTTTCTGGGTCTGTGGGTCTTCAGAATTCAGGCCTGTGTTGTCCACCTAGACTATATTTGTATTGACTTCTACCATTGCCTTCCCTCTCTGTATTCCATGAAATGAAAAGAAAAAAGCAGTGCTTTTTCATGCTACTCTTGGCCAAAGCATAGGTGACACCCAGTGGTATTAATTCTGAGAACTAATATTTACTTTTTCCCACTAATTGATATTGTTCTGAGGATTCTGCATTTTATCTTTTTGAGATCCTCCTGTGGTATGTATTTACATTTCCCTTTTATCACATAAGGACCCTAATGTACAACAGGCAGAATAACTGGTCTAAAATCATACATCTGATAGGCAGAACAGTGCTTCAGTCAACACACTGGTTCTGGATATTGGGCCATAATTCTCTCTGCTGTACTTCTCATAGCAAAGCCAGTTGAAGACAACATGATTCCTGTAGGATGAATTCATCAAGGAGACCAGTGGGACCCTGCTCTGACATTTCAATGCCTGAGGCACCCAGAAGCTTTCCTTTTCCTCTTTCCTCATCTTCCTTTCCTCCTTCTTTCCTTTCCTACTTTGTTTAATGTTTTTCTCAAATTTAAAAACCACATAAATAAGTAAATAATGTGCACATACTATTTTTTTTTTGTATTGAGAATCGAACCCAGGACCTCTGCTTGTAGGCAAGTGCTGCATCACCTAGCTATATCCCCAGCCTTGTAACAATACATTTTTGTAAATAAAGTATGCAAAGAATCAAAGGACACAGGTAGGGCTCTGTTCAGAACTTCTAGGTATAGACTCATGTGCTTGTCCAAATATATTTTTTGTTTTTTCCTTTCATATGTTTATTTTAGCATAAATATAATTGTATGAAATCAGGATATTTTAGGGCTCTTTCCATGTAGGAATATATTCAGCTTTCCTCAGTTTTTTTTATTGCTTTGCCTATCTAAATATAGGTGTGCCATAATTTTATCTAACTATATGTTTATTAATATTTTATAAGTACTTTTTTATTTTTTAGTGTGTGCTTTTTTCCCCCAGTACTAGGGATCAAACTAATGCCACTGAGCTATATCCCCAGCCCTTTATTTTTTAAGCAATACAAAATAGTAAAAAAAAGTATTAGAAATGATACAAAATTTCATTAAACAAAGTAATAGCAACTCAACTGTGGTTGGTATATTGCATGATGTTATTATTCAAATTAGTTGTTTAGCTTACCAGATGTAAACCTGCAAAATTGGTTAAAAACAACAACAAAGGTATAAGAAGTTAAAAAGGAGGGAAAAAGAATAAAAAGAAAGAAGCTAAGCATTAGCTGCACCTTACAGAAGACCAGCAGAAATTGATAGTACAGTTATCCAAATTATCAGGCCCTTGCACTTACCGGGGAAGTGCTTATTCCACTGAGCCATCTACCCGGCCCCAACACTTTGGTCTTAACAAATTGGTATAAATGAGAGGAGAGTTGAATGCCAGAAAAATCTAAATAATGTTTGTATGAATTTTTAATATATATATTTAGTAGGACAGTTTCAATAGTTAATGCCTTGTACATAGTTATCTTCTTAGTGGTTATCCATAGTACAAATCTTATCATAGTACATATAGGATATCCTGTCCAAACATTGTTAGCACAAAACTTTCTTCTCATTGACTTAAGTGAAAGTAGGTGTATATCTATCCTAACTATACTGTATATACAGATACAGAATGGACCTTCCTTTGTATCCCCTTTTTTTGTTTAGTCCTGTCAGAGATGGGTATTCCATTGGTACCTGACTACTTTTGGTGTGTGAATTCAGCAAAATAATCCACACAATCCAGCAGTCCAAGATAGTAGCAGGTTATCAGCAGAAGTTGTTGACTTGAATCTTTCACAGCTCAGCATATTAATATGGCTTTACTTTATATATCTCGTTTTTAGCAGTATCAACTTAATATACACTTTCCATATTTTACTATTTTTCTATTTGCCAACACTTGTTATTTTTATTGTTGGTGGTGGTGCTTGAGGGTCAAATCCAGGATACCCAGTGCATTAAGCATGTTTCTTACCTTTGACCTTTATCTCCAGTCCCATAAGATGTATATTTAAATAGCTATATTAAATATAAATTATATTAAATAATTGTATTAAATGTATTCAAAACAATTTTAATAACTATACTAAGTATGATTTACCTAAACAATTTATATAATTAGATATAATGTTACTAAAGTTAATATCTTTTCAGATGATGATGTTAACTTTTTTTCTATAATATCTTCTCTTTGTATATTTTGCACAATTTTCTATTGGTTTATTTAACCTGTATATTTGTAAAAATCATTATATTTTCCAGATATTGTCTATTCATGAAAACTTTGACAGTATTTCCCCCTATCATTTGCTGGTTTTCAATATATGTACATACAGATACATGTATATGCAAACATTTGTGTATATGTGCAGGAGCTCTTATAAGCTTTGATCTACTTTTTTAAAATATTGAAATTGTTCTTTTGTTAGAAGAGTTTCATTTCTCCCAAATTATTAAAGATGTAGGTATTTTCTTTCAATATTTCCTACTTCCATATCTTTTCCCCATTTGCCAGAAAGTTTTGTTGTTTGTTTGAGGTTTTTTGTTGTTGTTGTTGTTTTGTTTTGTTTTACTGATATTGGGAGGGGTCTCATCTAGCTTTATGGTCTGTTAAAAACAATGTAAGCAATTCCCTTTCTGACCTTAGAACTTGATAGTTTGGGATGGTGTTATTGATTTATGTGCCCTGTCCTGCTATAGGTGTAGATTTCTAGCTCTTCTAAACTCACCAAGTGAAATATGGTGATTGTGGAATAGTTTTTCTCATATTATTTAAGCATCACAGTGTACCAATAGCTGCTCTCTGGAACAATATCCAGAAGCACTTTCCAGTGGGCATTGTTCTCTTGTTCTCTCTCTCTTTTCATGGAGCCAGAGATAGAACTCAGGCCCTTGCGCTTGCCAGGCAAGTGCTTATTCTATTGAGCCATCTCTCCAGCCCCCACATTGTTCTCTTTTTTGTCTGAGAGTTATGAGAGTATCATAACTGTCATAGGGCAGCTGTCATGGCTATAAACTGCTCAGAGGATTCAGATTATAGGTTCAGAATACAGTTGCAGAGTCACAATGCAGATTCTCAGATTCATCATTCAGATATGACTCAATTAATGATGTTGAGGGGAAAATGAGCTCAAATACCAGGCTCGTAGAGTATTCCAGAAAGAGTCTCAGCAACTGGTCTATTGTTCACCACTGTAAATGAAGAAAGGCAAGAGAGTGACATTTGCCTAAGACCATCCAGCTTGAAGGACAGTGATTAAACTAATATTGGATAGATGATATGATAAACAGTTTTCTTAGGCTCGGTAACAAAATCTGCACTTTGCTAAGCTGACCTTTAAGCCTTCTGACATTTGGGAAACATTTAAACCTTTGAGACTGCTTAGAACTCCATCCCACAATATGACTCTGTGAATATACCCTCTCATTCATTTCTTTCCTCATTTTCCCCATACTCTAAGGAACCGCAGATTTCTGATGTAAACCTTGTATTAACAACGTATTGCTTTTGTCATTTTAACAGCACTTTCCGTGTGATCTCATTTGATTCTCTCTTAAAACTGCCTTAAAATATAACAAATAGTATTCCTCTAGGTTCTAGAGATCTCTGGAATCTATCATGATTACAAAAATACACCATTTTTTCCCCTCACCATGTCATTAATTTAGACTTTTATTGAAGTAATAGTTTCTTAGAGGAGTTTGTTGAGGTTTTATGCTGGCACTGGGAATCAAACTCAGGACCTTGCACTTGCCATTTGGGTGCTGTGCTGCTGAGCTAAATCCCTATCTTTGCTTGTTGAGCTTTCAAGTAAAACTCTAAGATCTCCCAAGCTGCAAGACAATTAAAATTTACATACAAAAGGAATTAATTCTAGTTCTTTATAGCTCAGTAGGATTATTGTAGTCTTCAATTTGTTATGAATTTCAGTGTAACTGGAGAAGTTTGAAGGTTCTCAATAGATAGAAATGATACTTGAAACAGAATTGATGATCACTCTAATTTGATCCCTGTATATTATATAAATGCATCAAATTATCAATGCATACTCCATAAATAAGTATAAATATTATATGCCAATAACATAAATTTAAAATGTTTGCTTTTACAGAAATGCGTTTATTTTATTATGAATAAATGCTTTTAATAATATGTGTTTTAAGTTTTTGCTTCTAAGACAGAGTCTGGCTATGTAGTTCCAGCTGGTGTTGAATTTATGTCCCCCAGACTGACCATGAACTTATGAATTTCCATCCTTGGACTTCCTAGTGTTGGGATTACAGGTGTGTGACACCACAGTGGCATGAATAGTAATTTTTTTAAAGGATATGTTTATTGTAAATGTCACCCTTCCCAGCACCTCTCAAGGCCTGGTCCTACTCTAGCAGCTAACAGCTGTTGAAGATGCAGTATCTGGCTATTTTTCACTTCCCCATACAGGAAACTGTCAGAAACTATACCTGGCAGCTCTGGCCAAGGGGAACTAATCAATGTTTAACTGACTGCTTCTCAAACTTAAGAAAATACATAGCCCACAATAAGGACTACATTTAAATAAAATGCATCCAGACAGCGTCATGAAGCACTAGTTAACTTTGCTATATATAAGATATTGAGGCTATGTGTAAGTCGGATGTTTAAATAATGAGTCTGATATTTAAGTCTATTTCTCAGTTTATTTAAGTAATATTTAAGTAATCTATGAAATATATGCATATACCGTTGATCTTCTCAATTCAAGAATACATAAATTTTGTTGTTAAAATTAGATGTTTGGAGTGAACATTTCTTTTGGAAATCCTTAAATTATGCGTGATCTCTCTCATTGTGCTTAAAGGTTTTTTAATGTAAAAGGCAAAAAACACAAGGCATAGGGGAGAAAATGGCAATATTTTTAAAGCATGTGGTAACAGTTTCAGCTGAACCCTTTCCCTGGAAATAAATCACATTGGCCACTTGGTTCTTCTTACAGACTCTGGAAGACTCAGGATCCTCCTGTGCCGGGAAAGGGCTGAAGCCAGTATGGGCTTCCTGGCTACAGGGCCGGAGCTCGGAAGCTGCACTTGTCAGACTTTTCCAGCCAGGATTTTTTCATCCTGGCTGAGGAAGAGAAATGAAGTGGGTTATATTTTTTTATACAATGACATCTAAAGAATCTTTCTATTTGCAGTTTCACTTCTTATTCCCACATCTTCTGCCCCAGAAAATGATCCTGTCATGTCTGGAGTTTGTGAACCAGATAACCTGTCCCTACTTCCTGTCTTTTTACAAGGCTTGCACTGTAGCTTCTTTGGTTAGGTTTCATCAGTGACATCCTGTACTCTTTTTCCTTCAGACATGAGTACATAGCTTTTGTTAGTTAATGGCTCTTTTATTTTGTAGATGTGTATTTAATGCTTGCTTTATTATTATTATTATTATTATCATCAAGCCTCTTAACTTTGTGGGGGTTTGAAAGGAGATCTAGTGAAAAGGTAAAATCATAAGCTTATATTTAACTGGGATACTCTGATAAATTTTCATCTGCTAATTTGTATAAAAATGCATATAGTAATACATGTGTAAATTACATAGCAAACTGGTAACAAACTGAAAGTATTAGACCACCCACAATTTTAAAGAGGTTTCCTGCTGCCTTTGCGCAAAGAAGCTCCCACCCCATGTAGAGCTACTTCCTCACCCAGAGGTAACCACTGTCCTTAATATGATGTTAATATTATTTAGTTTTCTTTGATTACTCTCACATATTTATATATTTGTTTTGCTAGTTAGTTCGAAGACTTCATATGTGTTGAATCATATTTAACCTTGTGTGACTTGCTTTTTCTTGTAATATTTTTCTTCTAAAATTATCTCTGTTGGACTGGGGAGTTAGCTCGATGGCCTAGGCACCCACGTGCTGAGCCAGCCCCAGAACTGGGCATGTTGTTGCATGCCTGTAATTCCAGCACTAAGGAGACTGAGACAGGAGGATCACCATGAGTCCAATCTACATAGTATTTAAAATAAAAAATAAAATAAAATGCAATTGAAAAAAGTCATGCTTTTTCCTTATTCATTTTCCTGATGTTGAGTCATGCCAATGTTCTTTTTGTCTTTATTTTCATAATTTTTAAAGACTCCATGAGCAATATTCATAGGTGCGTTCTTCTGCATACTTTCCAGTACACATAATATTAAAATTTTTCTGGCAGAGAAACTGCATTACTGAGTGGTAGAATGCAAACATATTCAGCATTGCAGATAATGCTAAATTGGTCTCCAAAGATTTTTTTTAAACAATTTACATTTCTATGAACAATGAGTTCTCACTTTCCAATATTCTTAATAGCGTTGTTAGGCTTTAAAAATTTCCCCATCTTTCTTGGTTTAAAATGTTTTCCTATTGTGATAATAATTTTAAAATTTCTATTCTGGATTTCCTAATACAGAAAAGTACCAGGTTATGAATTTATAACTTGATAAAATTTTACAATGCAAACATATAGACCAAGCAACAGAACTTTACAAGCACCTCCAGAACATCTTCATGCATTTTTAAAAATTGATTTTACATTAAAAAAAATCATTATCTTGACCTCTAACAACATGCATTACCTTATGTCTGTTTCTATGTGGGGTTCTTTTGGTGTCTGCTTATTTGTTTTTACGGTGTATTTTTAGATTCATAAATATTGTACTATGCAATTTTAATTCTGCATTCCTAGCAAGCAAACCATGTCTCTACCTCTTTTCATTTTCCTTTTATGACTCAACACATTTGGGGAACAACAGTTTAGAAGTGTTGCCCTTATTAGTTTGGAAATCTGGCTTCTGTTGTCTTGGCCAAAGGGAAAATACAGAATGGGAATGGAAAGACAGAGAGTCAAAGAATTTAGAAGCCTGAAATACCCTGCTCTAGCATAAAACAGATCAGGGTAAGAGACTCTTCTGCAATTGGTTGGAGGCTGTAACAGAGCATAAAATGACTTCCCTGGGTCACAGCAAACTCTCCAGCAGATTGCCTTCAGATGTTAGCTCTGTCGCCTACTGGTACTCATGGGACATGAGATGAGCCTAGCTTACACTGAAGGTTTGGACTTGGCAGTCTCCCAAATTAAATGACCCAATTCCTTAAGTGTGCAAATAATGGCTTGATAAATGATGCAAAAGATAACTTGGAGATGAAAGTTTAATTCAGTCACTGAGAAGACTCGGAGTGGCTGCTACTTCATCTCAAGAAAACTTCAAAGAAACAGCCATGAGATGAGGCCTCTGCAGTTATTTATTTGTAACTCAAGTCCATGAGAACAAAAGCATAGGACAAAGGATTTGCAAGGTATTTTATAGGTGTTTTGGTCAGAGTTGGAATGGGATTACTTGTTACGTGACACCCACATCGACCTTGTTTAAGCAATCTTATCAGGACAGAGGGAACACAATGGCCAAGACAAACATCTCAGAACAAATTGCTTCAATTCTGCAGACAGCTGTCCTGCAGATTCTGCTCTAAGCTCTAACCATGTGTTCCAGGAGTCCTGGACTACTGTCCAAAAAGCCTCTTCCTTTTTTGCATTCACTTCCAATAACCCTTTGGCCAGAGTCTCCCCATCTAAACATTTCTCTCTCTATTCATTCTATTGGTCCTGTTCCTTTGGAGAATCTAAGTGATATACCTTTTTATACTGAGAGTATTAAGAGTCATTTGAGAGAAACATGTTTTTCCTCTTTCTTTTTTCTGTCTGCCCCTTTCTCTTCCTCTTCCTTTTCCTCTTCTTATTCTTCCTTTTTCCTTCTTCCCCCATCCTCTTTTTCTTTCTCTTCCACTTCCTCCTCTTCCTTCTTCCTCCCCCTCCTCCCCCTTCTCCTCCTCTTCCCCTTTGGTCTTCATCTTTGTCTCCGTTATCTTCATCTTCAATAGTCACACTGTGCAGTCCAGGCTGATTTGGATTCAGTAAGTAGTTCACGCTGGCCTCAAATTTGCATCAGCCTCCTGAGTGCTAGGATTACAAGCATGTGCTACCATGCACAGCTTAGAGAAATAATCTTAAGAATAAAACTTCTGGACTGGTCAGAGGCTATAGGAATAGGATAACCAAGATCTTTCAAATTTTACACACACACACACACACACACACACACGCACGTTTGTTGCTTATTATTTCTCTATACAAAGTGGGAATAATTGAGGGTGCACTCAGGATTTGAATTTTCTGCCAAAGAGCTGCATAAGTGACTTGGAACATCTATGTTTGCCCTGAAAGAGACATTTACCTCCTCTCAGCCACAGGGCTGAGATTGCTGAAAATCAAATTGATATATCCATCATGTAAATAACTGAATTACTGTGCAAATTGAATTCTCAGCTTTGTAAGACATATATTGTTAAGGTGAAGGCCTTGACTTGGAAAGAACAGATTAAATAGGTGAAGATATTTTTGTCTTGTGTTAATTCCAAACAAAGTATAACCTCAGAAGAGGATGATTTAGTAACCAAATGGAAGGGATGATGAATGACCAGTGGCTATTAGCCAACTTCTTCCTCAGCCAACGGAAATGTAAGTAGTGGCCATAGTGGTATAGATAGAACATGGCTCTGACATGGACTTCAACTCACTAAGGCTAACTTAGCCACTGCCTTTATGGAGTCACACATGTGCCAGAAACAGAGACTGTTACCTAGGTCACCTATCCACACGGATGCATGTTGATTGCACTGGACCATTTCCTTCATGGGAAGGAAAACAT
Organism: Ctenomys sociabilis; assembly: GCA_004027165.1. Taxonomy (NCBI): domain Eukaryota; kingdom Metazoa; phylum Chordata; class Mammalia; order Rodentia; family Ctenomyidae; genus Ctenomys; species Ctenomys sociabilis. Next base: position 11,417 of record PVKA01043651.1, read on the forward strand.
TTTGTTATTAGAACATGTACCTTAGATACATATTTGCCTTCCTTGCATTCAACAATTCTGACCAAGCCACCATTACTTGAAAATGCCTTAGCCACCACTATGGTATTCCACACATAGTATTCCTTCTGACTGAAAAAACTGTATCAAATGAAGAATAGCAATGGCCCGTGCGCATGGTATATCCTGCCCACCACCTTGAAGCTGTTGGTTTGATAGAATAGTGACATTGTCTTTTAAAGGTTTAGTTGTAGTGTCACCTAAGTAGCAATATGTTTTAGGGCTATGGAAGAGTTCTCTAGAAGATTGGATGTGATCTGAATCACTGGACAATTTATGGTGCTCTTTTTCCCATACCAAGCATTCATGGGTCAAGGCATCAAGGGACAGAAGGAGTAAATGTCACCTAAAGACTTCGAATTTTCTTCTGGAGAAAATGTCAGTGCTTTCCTGTGATACACAAGGTTGTACTATGTAGGGTGAAATTACAATCTTGATATTGTGTTCATTGGGGACTAAGTGTGTTTTGAGAAAATGATGCAGATTCGACAGTGGGAAGAAGTGAGGCTTCAATGAGTCCAGGTATAGTGGTGCGTATTTGTAATGCCAGAACTTGAGAGGCTGAGTAGGAGACTGCTGTGAGTTTGAGGTTATCCAGGGCTACATAGTGAGTTCAAGGCCAGCCTCAACTGTATTGTGAGACCCTGTCTCAAAAAGAAGTGAGAGTTCTGATGGTTAATCTTGTGTATTTACCTGGGCAGGATGTTGTGTGAAATTCACTTTTAAATGGTGAAATTTGAACCTAAAAATGTAGGTGAGACTTTTCCAATCTGTTCAAGTCCTGAATAGAAAACAATATCGGTTTTGCTAAGCAAATGTGAATTCTCCAGAAGACCACATTTGCATGTGATCTGTACCATCAGCTCTTCTGGGTCTCTACCTGTTGGTCTTTGAACTGGAACTGTGCCATTGACTGTGGATTTCCATGCTACTTCACCTTGGATTGCAACTGTAGCACTGACCTGGTATATAAACAACCTAGGGTTTCTCTAGAAACCCTTCACTAATGCATCCAACTTTCAGGCTTTTTAAAAAAATATTTTACATAACCCCAGTCTGGAGAAAGATTGAGGATACAAGACTCTGTTTACAAATAAACAGTTCCAGAGCACCGAGAACAAAAATTTTAGAGGTAAGACACCATGGGTGGCTGATTAAGTCTTCAGAATGAGTAACAATTCATGGAAACAAGAAATTTTATGTGATGAGAGGGTCCATAATAATAAAGTACATTATGATTCTTCAGTTTGGAAATTCAAATCCCAGGAGAGCATGGAAAAACTCCAAAGGAAATATGTAATTTGGATGATTCTTTGAACCTCTCCCAGTGTACTTTAGGAGAGAGACTTTTTTCTACTATAGTACTTCTAAAATGCAGAAGGCTGGATCTACTCCTCTCATCATAAGGCATGAAGAACCCCCATAGCTTAGTCTGAGAGACCTTGTGACCTCTCTTAAGAGCAAGTTTAGTCATATCCATGTCTGCTAGGCAAGATGAGCAAGACAAACAATGCTTTCTTTCATCATTACTAAACATAACACTTCAGCACTTTCTAGCCCTGCTTGAATCTCCTGGGGCAGAGCAATCTATTTTTTAGTCTATTTGTTATGGCTTCAGGCAATTGGTGGCCTTTTTCTCAGTTTAGCTACACAAGAGTGTCAAGAATGGTGGAAGTGATGAAACTAGGGCCCAAAGTAATAAAAACTAGAATGACCTTTCTGACCTGTTGGAATTAGATTCCAGTAAGAAAGTAGAAAATGACCTATCTGACGTTTTCTATTCCCAAGTCATCTCCTTCTGTTGCTAATCATTTGAAGGTACTTTTGCTGAATTCAGATGGATACTGTGAATTGGAAAGTGCACCTCTGTAAGCAGCGCCAGGCTTTGACTGTCAGTAGCTCCAAGGTCTTAGAACTATGGCTCTTAGTGCTATAGCCCTTAACAGTTTCTAGTCAGCTGAGGCTCTTAGCACTCTTGGGAACTAACTGGAGCTCTTCCAGAAGCTTTTATCTCCTCTACAGGGATTTCCATAGTTCTCCATTAGTTTCTCCCAATAAACGTCCCCCCCTGACTAGTACTGGGAACCCTCACTGGGCAACATCACTAGTTGCTGCTGGTCACTGCCATCTGCCCATCACCACTTATTGCTCATTAGACAAGACGCCACCAGTCTCTACTGATCTTTGTTGGTTTTTATCAGTTTCTGTCAATCTCTGGAACTTTTTAGTTAGTTATGAGAGCCCCTAGTATGTTCAACTCTTTGCAATACAACCTGCTCTTTCCATACTACCCAAGGTAAGAATCTCAATTAGAGTTATAGAACATTTTGGGTCAATAGTGCCCAAGAAAATAGTCAGGAGCAGATTTGTAGAATAACTGAACTAAGGCTTTATTTGGACCAGTGGTGTTGTAAAGGGGTCAGTTCACTGGAGGAAACCCTCTTAAACTAACCTAAGGAGTGTGAGAGAATGCTGCTTATGTGAAGTAGCAGAAGGGGTAGAGTCATCTCAGATTGATTCAAATTCCAAGCAGTTATAGGATAGAGTCATCACAGATCGGTCAGAGGTCCGTCAGCTGTGATTGGTCAAGATTTCAAGTTAGCCGCAGCATAGTCCGCTGGAAGTCACAGGGAAGAGTGTTCTGGGATTGATTCAAGTTCAAGGAGGCTGATTCGTACAAATTCAAGTCAGCTGTGGTCAAAGCAGACATCTCCTCTGACAACTGGAGGTGTCTAGACAGGTATAGCTGTAACTGCCAGTCGGAACATACCCTGTTTTGCATGTTAGTTGGAAAGGAAAAAGTAAAGCTATTTTTTAATCTGTCTTATTTGTGGAATTAGGCAGCTTGATGGACAAATAATATTATGCATAAAAGTGTATCTAAAAATATCTTCATAATTTATAAAATTTCTTATTTCCCCAAACTACACAGAAAGAATAACAGACATGGAAATATTTTATTATTGTGTTTAATGTTGATTTAATCTAACCTCTTCTTATTTCTTTGACTTATAACCTCATCCCAACTGTCAGTGCTAACCAAGTTTACATTAGCTCAGGAAGATGTTCTATTCCTCTTAATTTGGGTCCACGCACACTAATTACATCTACTACATGGCATATGTGCCCTACTTAATGACATAATATAAACAATATAGTAGTATAGTTTTCTATAAAAATAATTACTTTTTATAGAACAATAGAGGCAGCTTAAGACTCATAAAAGCCAAACCACAGAATCAGCTGCATTAAGGATATGCACGAAAATCTAACTAAAAGCAGATTCTGCAGGGGTTTATGCCAGAAGAGAAACCTTATTACAAGTCCATGAAAAAGCTCATAAATATGTTCTGTATATATTTGATGACAAAATTAATATGGTATAATCAGGAAGTAGCTTAAACTTAGATTCATAGGGTACTCAGAAACTAAAAGTAGAAATTATTTAGCATTATAAAGCTGCAAAGAAATGAGAGGTTATTTGGCACTGTTTTCTTGGCTGTATGAAGATAAGGTATGAATATTTATACTTGCAGTAGAGAAGATTGAAGTTTGAGGCCACCCAGCTAGTTAATGACCAGGAGAATATTAAATCCTATGTTCCCTACTTTGGTACATGTTATCTAGAGTTAATAAAAAGCTTTTAGAAACAGTTTTATGATATTTTAGAAGAGCATAGACAAAACTCCAGTTTATTAAACACAAGAGTTCAAAGGCAAGGTTCAAGGAGAGAATATTATTCTTATCAAAAGAATAAATTAGGAATTTATAGCCGTATGAGCTAGCTTAGGAAAACTACAGAAAGGAACTTTTTCTCGAGGGAAAAGAGGAAGAAGGAAAGAATTTTAAAGCAACTTTTCATGATTTGAATTCATCTTTTGAAGTTTTCTTCTATAATATTTTACATAACTACACCCACATTCACAGATACCCAATGGAGTAGTTCTTTAATATTTCAGGCTATTTAACACTTCTTTTTCTATTCTAACCATATTAACACTGAATGTTTCCTTGTGTTGTTAAGAGAAAACATGTTTTCTTCTTTTCATAAAATATGATTGCATTTAACTCATATTTTTTCTATCCACTGTGTTTCTTAATCTATCACTGGTGTTCCACAAAAGGAAACACTTAGAAAGAAAATGAGAAATTTTCTTTCTTGTTATATTTGTGATAAGAGCTAATGTCTTGCTTATTATATAAAATTTTTAGTATGGTAATAAATAATTGGTGGTAATATTATTATCTTTCAGAATGCTTTTTTCTCAGTTTCCCTACAGCAAGCTTGTGACTACTATGTCTTCTTCCCACTTCAACTCATTTAACTGGGAAAAGTGTTTTACTTTGACCAACCTTGACCTTGGTGACTATTCCTGTTTCCCATCAACTTTTTATGTTTTGAAAGCTTGGAAAATGAAACAATCTTTGGAGCACACTTTTTAAAAAAGTTACTGTGAATAGAATGAGAGGAGGAAATGTACAATTTAAAAGATTAGAGATGATCAAATATTATAAGACTCAGAAGACATAAATGGTCTTCTAGAAAGAGAACATAATTGTTGTAAGACTTGACACAGGTACAAATATGATCAGCTTATCCTTACATAGAATTGTAGCTACTGCTGATATTTTTGATTTAAATGAAAAAAAATATTTCACTCTAGTGCAATTTTCTTGAATTGCCACTTGGAAATCAGGGACCTAAAGAATGTCTTAGGCATTGCATCTAGAGACCGTATTCTTAAGTAAAATAAATCAGAACCGCACATGCAAACATCGTATTATCTTTTTAGTGTAAGAGCCTGAAAGAGAAAATGAAATCTGAAGGGTATAGTAGATACTGAGAAAAGGAAATAAATCTGCTTAAAAGGAAGGAATTACTGAGATGAAGAGAAGGACAGGAAAGGGAGCGGCAGAAAGAGATGTAGCTATGTATGTAAGCAGGATGGTTTGAAATTTTAGGAGCTGTGGATTTCTACTAGTCTCTAGAAAAGAGCAGTTAATGCTTAATTAGTTTTGTCTTCTTTTTTTCAATTCATTTTCTTTCTTTGTCTTCTTAATTACTTACAATCTTTTTTCTTCTTCCAATTTTGGCATGTATGTGGTAATATGAACAGCTAATTTGAAGACATTATGCAATACAACAAATACTGTGAAATT
>PVKA01043652.1:0-16633 GCA_004027165.1 Ctenomys sociabilis
CAGAATGCTGGACTGTGTTGGATTGTGGTGTCGAGTTCAAGAACCTAAGGTAGTTGAATGTCAATGGAGTGCCCACTTTTGACAGGTGTAGACAAAGGAAGGGTTGTAGGAAGAAAAAATCATGATGTGTGTGTATAGACAGTACAGTTGGGATAGATAACGCTGTGCTTCTACATAATTCTATGAGAGGCAAGATCTGTACTAATGGTGGTTGGACAGGATATTATGTCGGCTTTTAGTGCTATGGTCATCCACTAGGTAAATAATTATTGAATTTTTGATATGATTTCAGCTATAAAAAAACCTGTAAATATAATATCATGTATGCACCTCGTACAATACCAAAACGTTATGAAAACAGTTTGCTATGTATTAATTCATTGACTCTGTATGGTTAAGGTGTTTTGAAACTGTCTGATTGACATTTGTATTTTGATAAAATAAAAATAAATGGAGAAAAAAAATAAAAATAAATGAAAAAAAAGAAAAAGAAAAAGAAAAAGAAAGGGGCAAGCGATAAGCATAGCAACTATCTCAGAGAAAAAACTGCTTAACAAAGTCAAATGCGGTTTCCAGAAATGTGGCTGTTCGGTTGTGTATGCTGTTTGTGGAAAATCAGAATTGTTTTAGTTTCGTGGTAACAAAGGCATAGCTAATAAATATGTAAATGAATAATGCACTTTAAACAAAATAAAAATAAAATAAAATACAAAAAACAAACAAACAAACAAAAGAAAACAAAGAGGAACAAAATGGGATCTGCCTCAAGAGTTCTGGTAGAAAACCTAGATTTTTCATCTCCCCTCTTTAGTCCTGGAAAAAGGTTATTTGAGCTCTATTTTGCAGTGTCAGGAACAGGAGCCCATAGGTGGTGGCCTGCCACTGTTGGGTCCTATCTCTGATGGCCCAGAGGAGAACTGTGTGAGGCACATGCCAACAGAAAGGGAGGGCCTGCACACCTGCCCTTCCTCAGCCCTAGTTTTAGATTGGGCCCTGGGATCATCTTTTCAAATGTAGACACACACACAAACCAGTCTCCAGGGCTTGTGAGATACTGAATACATACAGTGATTTCCTCCTTTCTGTCCAAACGTGGTTGCCATCAGCGTGATCAACGAGAGCCACAGGGGCACAAAGATGGGAATACAAGAGAAAGCGTTGTGGCCATCCAGTTTGTGAACCAGCAAAATCTGGGGAAAAAGACAGAGTAAGATTCCTGTGGATGTGACATTCACAAATGGATAATGTGTGAAGCTGCCCCTGTAGGTTGTTGCCCTTTGCATTAGGATCTCAGAGGAGGGCAAGTCACCACAGGAAAGGGTGGGAAAGCTCCCATATTTATGGGATAGAACCAGGTGAGACTTATGAGGAATTCCCCATGCTGTTCTAAGGTATCCAGTGTCCATTCTGGAATTCTCTACAGAACTCCTATACAAGACCACGACACTGGGGGCCCCTCTTAGAAAGCTGCCAATCAGCTCATGTAGCCAACATGGCAGAAGAGCACACTACTTTTGGTCAGCACCTTATGCTGCCCCCAAGGTAAAGAAAGGATGTCCTCTGTTCCTGCCCTCCTCTCTCCCTCAGGACTCCCTGTAATACGTAGTGCCCCCATGATGCCTGGAAAGGGATTCAGGATGCTTTCACAGAAGGCTGGGCTGGTGGATGAACAGATTTCCTGCAGAGAACTTACCTCAAAAGTCAGCAGCGGCACCACAATGGTCATCCAGCTCAGGGCCATGGTGATGTGAGTCCGTCGCTGCTCCGCAATCACATCCATAGAGCGTAGGAACAGGACAGACCACACAATGTAATAGAGGACCACCAGGCACAGGAAAGACATGAGTATCCACAGGGGGACACACACCACCTGCAGGGAGGAGCAGAGCAGAAATGCACTGGAGATGCCAGCCTAGTTACTAGTTTGCAGGGGCTCTCCAGGAAAGCCTGGCCCAGGACAGTCCTACCATGCACAGGGTTGGCTAGAGGATGGTATAGCAGAGGCAATGTTCGGCCCAGGGTTTGTTACTGGGGCCTACCTATCAGTAGCCCTTTCTCCTTCCAAGTCAGCCCCACATCCTAGCTGTGGCTGTTTCCCGGGCTCCTCTTCCTGGGCACTCCCTCACATACTCCCTGTCATAGACACTCCTACTCATACTCATTCACACGGGCTCTGCCCAGAACTGCCACTTTCACTGGTGCTGGTACCTCCCGAGTGTGTGGCTGTACAGACAGAGGGACTTCATCTCACTCACAATGCCAGGGGAGCCTGGGGTTAACACCTGCCAGCCTCCCTATATTCCTCTTGATGCTTCCCTGCACCCTGGCACTCTTTTGCCTTGGTCCCTTTCTCTTTTGTAATCAAGCTGTACAGAGGACTGCTTTAGGTATATAGCTTGGTGAGGTCTAATGTGTGTACACTGGCATACCTACAGCAGCATACAGAAAGGTCCTATTGCCTTGTGATGTGCTGTCCTTTTACTGTCATACCATCATGCCATCATAAGCCCCACCAACCATGGGTCTGTTCTATCTCTTTTTGTCCTTAAAAGAAGATAGCCTTGGTGGAATGAGACAGACAGCAATTCTGCAATTTCTCAGCGTGTACTCACAGGTCACTCCCTCTCAGTGTCTGTGGCATTCCATCCTACCAATGAGCGGTGTGTTGATCTCACCACTCACTATGGTCCTTTTCCAGCTCTCAGGTATCAGAGTCAAGGTGTCTACAATTTGTATATGGCTTTTTTAAAAAAAATCATGTATATATGTATGTATGTATGTATTTGGTACAAGGTCTCACTACCCAGATCAGACTCATAGTGATATTCCTGTCTCAGTCTCCCCAACACTGGGATTATAGGCATGAATCACCATGCCCAGTCTTGGTGGGCAGCTCAGCATGCCTGGGGGCATGGCATTTGGTGCTAAGGATCAAATGTGGGTCTTAGTGCTTTTCAGGTAGGCACTTAGACGGCTGAGCTATTTCCCTACCTGTGTCTGGCTTTTTGAGTGGCTCTACATTTTTTTTTCTGTCTTTTTTTTTTTTTTTTTTTTTGTCTTTTTGAGACAAGGTCTCACTATGCAGTTCAGGCTGGCCTTAAGCTCACTTTGTAGCTCAGGCTGGTCTCGAACTCACAACAATCCTCCTGCCTCAGCCTCCCGAGTGCTGGGATTACAGGCATGCGCCACCACACCCGGCTTTTCTGTCTTTTTTTTGAGACATGGTCTCCCTATGTAGTTCAGATTAGTGTTGAGCTTAATTTGTAGCCTGGGCTAGTCTCAAACTTGCAATGATCTTCCTGCCTTGGCCTCCCAAGTGCTGGGATTATAGGTGTGTGCCACCACAACCAGCTACATTTTCGTATGAACACAAGGTATCCAGGAGCAGGGCTAATGTGCTGCATGTTATGTGCATGTTTAAGTATAAGAAATCACTGAAATTTTTTACTGGACAGCCTACCCCATTCTGCATTCCTAGCAATAATGAAGGAGTATCCTAGTTTCTCTGCATCCTCCTCACACTTACAATTTCCAGTGCTTTATTTTACTTTTTGCCATTCTGAAAACAACACAACAGAACCACACCATAGATCTATTTGTCTTTCCTTGGTAGGTAATATTGTTAAGCATCTTTTCTCATGCATTTGTAGATCATTTTTGTGAACCATCATTTGCCAATTTTTAAATTCAACATTTATTTTCTTATTTTATGTTCAGAATTCTTTAGGCTGGGCACAGTGGCACATGCTTGTAATTCCAGGTCTCTTGGAAGCTGAGGCCATAAGATCAAATTCAAGTCAAGTCTCAGTAAGTTAGGGAGACTTTGTGTCAAAGTAAGGAAATAAATAAAAAGGGCTGGAGATATGGCTCCATGTGGTGGCACTTCGGTTCAACCCCCAGATCTGCAAAAACAAAAACCTAACAGAACAAAACAAAACACCCAATTCTTTATATATTTTCAATAGATGTCCAAAATTTGCTAAGTGCTTTATAAATAATTTTCTTTTGCTTTGTCTTTTCTTTCACTTGATTTTAATTTTAGGACATGTGAATTTATGATTTCTTTCTTTTATGGGCTGTATAATTGCTGCCATTTCTAAGAACTTTTCATTGAATCGTGAGGCCCTAAAATTTTGCCTATGATTTCTTCTAACAGTTCTACAGTTTTGCGTTTTAGTTTTTGATGTTTCATTTGTGTTGATACATGAACATGATTTTTAACTTTCCTGACTAGTTTGGAAATGTTGACTGTACATCTGGCTAAAATATCTACGTACTGTCTTTCTCCCTCTTTTTAAAGTGCATCCATGATGGGATTCATTTATTAGAGCCCCTTTCAGGGGTGGGTTGAGAAGTCCTTTCATGGCCTCATGGGAAATATCCAAATACTGCATTTATTCACTGGGGATCTGTACAGGATCAAGGAGAAAAAAGATCACTTCACTCACTACAGAAAACATTTGAAATTCCTAATCATTTTTTCCTAATTGTACTTATCATAAAGATTGGTCCCACCCAGATGAATTTCTTCGGTGTTAAAAAGGGATCACATCAGTAACTGATGCATCTATTGTCTTATGATTTCCTTGGGTTGAGAACATTCAAATTCCTAATAGCTATTTTTAAAAAGTTAATTATTTGTTGTCTGCTATATGCTATAAACATTAGTGTTTCCTCCCCTTCAATGTGCAATGCATATTTTTATGCATAATTATCCATTGTGATTTTTCTATTATTCTCTTAGGGAAGAATACAGATCAGTATTACTTATCTAATGGGTGAGATCTTTTTGAGATTTGTTAAATACATACACTATATGGTGATTTGCTTATCAAAACACTTGTACCAATTTAAACTCTTGCTTGATATGACATCATACATCATGTTGCTAAACTGTGACTTTAGCTAATAGGCATTTGCTTAAGATTGCCTATGGGGCCAGGGAGATGGCTCAGTAGAATAAGCACTTCCCTGGCAAGTGCAAGGGTCTGAGTTCAATCCCCGGTTCAAAAAAAAAAGATTGCCTATGAATGGAGAAGGGGAGTGACATATAATTTGCAATAAGCTGTAAATGAAAGAAAACAGTATTTAGTAAATGCATAGAAAAGATTGGGGAAAAAGAAGGAAGAATTATATTGCCTGTGAGACGTGGTCATGCTGGTGTTTTTCTTGGTGCCTGATGTGTACTTCTGCACATAAGATATTCTCTGTATTAAATAGAGTTTATTTCTGTAAAAATATGAAAATTCTTTTTTGGGAGGTAGGAAGAAAATCAGGGGTCACAGATGTCAAACTTAGAGATGAGGTGTATCACTTATGGTCAGAATGTTTAAGAAAATATTCTTAATCAGAAATATTGTTCAGATCCCCATCCTACATCTTCAGGATACCATATCTAGAGATGGTAATGGGCTCTTCTTCCCTTTTTCCCAATCTTTTCTATGCATTTACTAAATACTGTTTTCTCTCATTTATAGATTATTGCATATTATATGTCTTTCCCTCACTCCCCTTCTCCATTCATAGTCAGTCTTAAGCAAATGCCTATTAGCTAAAGTCACAGTTTAGAAACATGATGTATGGTGTCATATCAAGCAAGAGTTTAAATTGGTACAAGTGTTTTGATAAGCAAATCACCATAAGTATGTGTATTTAACAAATCTCAAAAAGGTCTCATCCTTTAGATAAGTAATACCGATCTGGATTCTTCCTTAAGAGAATTATAGAAAAATCACAATGGATAATTATGCATAAAAATATGCATTGCACATTGAAGGGGAGGAAACACTAATATTTATAGCATATAGCAGACAATAAATAATTAACTTTTTAAAAATAGCTATTAGAGAGGAATTTGAATGTTCTCAACCCAAGGAAATCATAAGATAATAGATGCATCAGTTACTGATGTGATCCCTACACATTGTGAACACATATTGGAATGTCACATGATAGCCCATAAATATTTGTAATTATTGTGTCAATTAAAAATATAAACTCTTAGCTGGGCGTGGTGGCGCATGCCTGTAATCCTAGCACTCGGGAGGCTGAGGCAGGAGGATTGTTGTGAGCTCGAGACCAGACTGAGCTACAAAGTGAGCTTAAGGCCAGCCTGAACTACATAGTGAGACCCTGTCTCAAAAAGACAAAAAAAAATGTAAACTCTCAAATATGTATCACAACATGTTTTTAAATTGTAAATAGCCAGATGTGTATACATATAATCACTGAACTCAGGAGGCCGAGGCAGGAGGATCACCATGAGTTCAAGGCCAGCCTAGGCCAGATGAGTGAGTTCAAGGTCAGTCTGTGCTACACAGTGAGACCCTGTCTCAAAAAATATTGTATTGTAATAGTGGAAATAACTAAAATATTCAGCAATAAGGCTTGATAATTTCAAGCAAAGAATACTTCACACTGGTTACATTATAATATATAGATTGATATATATTTTTATTAAAATTAAAAAGGACACAAAAATTTATATGTAATATAATCCTAACTACTTACATAATAAAGACACTGACCATGGTATCTCTCAGAATGAGGTTATAGGTAATTATTAGTCTACCGTATATGCTTCTCTCTGTTTTCCAAGTTTCCTTTATTGTACATGAATCAGTTTTATAATAAAAGAAAGTTGATTTGAGTTACATACAAGCCAGGGCCAGTGGATGATCTTGTCCAGTCTTAAGGCAATGAATATAAACTGGAGAATATTGACAGAACACAGGATTTCCAACTAAAAATGAAGAGGAGAATCAGTTAAATAAATTATAGTCAAAGTTGTATTCAGTACCTCAAGTATTTATTTGGTTAATGTATTCAAAGGCAATGCTAATCACAAGACAATCCAACTTTTACTATATTATAGTGGAAACTACAGATTTTCAGCCCTAGAAGAAGACAGCCACCCTCTGCTGGAAGAATGGGCTATGGTCTTCAGGCTCAGTCACATCAAGTCCTCAATCTGAGATTCTCTACAGGATTTTTAGCCCCATCTGTACCACTGGTCTTTCCATAACAAATAAGTGAACTATTTCTCATTAAAAACAAAACCTCCAAATCCAAATAACCCTACCCTCCCAGGACTCAGTATCTCTCTTAATCTTAGCTCTCTTCCATTAGCATCTAACTTGGTGAGACACAAGTGGGATGTGGGACCCTAATAACTTATCTCCCATTCTAAACTTCGCCCATGAGATGTGGCTTCTATCTGCATGACCACCCCACTAGGAAACTGCTTTCATCACTGCCAGGAGGCAGTAGAACACTTGTATCCTCCTGGGTATCTCTGGAGTATGTGCTATAGTAGACTCCCTTTCAGGGCTTCAAGGATCCCACCACACAGTTCTGATGTCCTCTGAGTGGTCTGATGATTCCTTCTTGAGCTTCTTTTCTTCTCCTTAAATAGTGATACTCCTTACAGGCCCTAAGTCTTTCTTCTCTCCACACTAAAGAAATGTCAAGCTGGGTGTAGTGGTGCACACCTGTCATTCTAGCACTTGGGAGGCTGAGGCAGGAGGATTACTGTGAGTTCAAGATCAGCCTGGGCTACCAAGAAAGATCAAGGCCAGCCTGAATTACACATTGAGACCCTTTCTGGAGAAAACAAACTGTCCACAGCAATATACACTGATCCATTCCTTCCCTACCTCCCCCACCTCATGTAGGCCTACCATGTCACCCAGTGCTCAGTTCTCCAATCTGTCCCCAAGCTGCTGCACACCAGCTCAGCTGTGTAGGCTCCAGGTGCCTTTCCCAGAGGCACCCTGAATGAAGCCTGTCTGCATTATTCACTGCCCTGCTTCTTTCCTTCACTGTAAGGCACAGCAGAAGCCTAACTTCCCAGGCCATGAAGCCAGGAAGCACCCTCAATGCACTCTCCCATAATCTCCTTTGTAGTCACTGCATCCTGTCCACTTCCCCATCCCAACTTCTCGTGACCCCCCATCTGTTCTGTACCCATCATAGCTTCTAGGCAGGCCTTTCATTTCTGACACTGCCAGCTAGTTCTACAGACCCCCGACTAGCTTCACTACCTCCATCCTGGATAGTTCTCTGCTTGCAAAGCTCCCAAGAGGGTCTTCCTTCTGTAACTGTCCTTGTTTACCAAACAAAATTTTGTGATCTGTCTACAGCATGTCCAAAGTTCTCGGTCCAGCAGCCATATAATGACTCAGTAATTCCTCTATAGACCTCTGGGCCAAAACAAACATCTAATAGTTCCACTGATTTAAGTAATTAGATCTAACCTTAGTATTCCCATACTGAGCCAACTGAGGATATGAATCATTAAGTCAAAAGAAAAATATTATTTCACATAGTTTGATGGTACACGTCTATAACCCCAGCCCTCTGGGAAGCTGAGGCAAAAGGAAAAAAAGGACTCTAAGTTCAGGACAAACCTAAGGGACCTAGCTAAAACCTGTGTTAGAGTAAGAAATAATAAAAATAGAAACAAAAAAGAACAGGGGCTCAGTGTGAAGGTCCTGGGTTCAACCTCCAGCACTGCAAAATGAAAGCATCATCCTTTAAAAACCATAACTAATTCTTAATGAGATATGCATGCCAATTGTATCTGACATCCCTGATCCTGGAACTAGATATAGTACTTCCATTGTCATTAGCTGTTTTTCACGTGCATTTTCTCACAGTGCTAGCTTTAATCAACAACTGCTACAAACTCAGTTTCTTAGAAGATATGGTGTCAACGAAGGGAATGAGGTATAGCCTAATAATAATACAACTGTAAAATATCTTGAGCAAGTAGTTGGAATGGCACCCCAAAAGATGTCACATACCAGTGTTTTCTTCCAAGTGCACACTATTTCTGGTGTTCTGTGAGGTCATTCAGTGCACATACTGTGAATGACCTCTGTTCACCTCCACTCCTGTGTGGAAGCTCTCCTCTCCCAATGACCATATGGCTCCCCTACCTCTGCTCCAGTCACCTATGAGCATTCCTAGAGTCCATGCAGCTGATGAGTTTTTCTCACCACTGTGCCTGGGTGCACCTGAAATTTGACACCTCCTTCTGTCACAACACAGGTCCCACCAGCAGATCCTGGGTCTTCTGCACAACTCTGTGAGGGTCTACCCACAGCCTCTCCCTTCTGCTGTACACACTCTTCATTAAGTAACCAAAAGTCTACAGGGGGCTCGGTTCTCAGCATGTTGTTTCTCCCTGTGAATGTGTGACTCACTTTCTACAACTCTTGCCTGATGTGCTCTGAGCTCTGGTGTACACTTCTGCTTGCCAAGAAACAAAGTTCCACATCTTCATAGGTTTTTAAAACTTCCCTCTTCACCCCTTTCTAAAAGCTTTTAGACAACTTTCTGGGGGCTCTTCAACCTGGCAATGCCGCTCCCGGGGACAAAAGTGGCCAAGAAATATGGAGGAGGAGCACTTTCAGATAGCAAAGAGGCCAGAGGACAGCACTACCGTGAGTACTTAAGGCAACAGGGGTTAGGGACACACATCTTGCAAAGGATGGGACACTTGCTCAATCAAAGGTTTCCCATCCAGAATGCCAATTACATCTCTCCCTCCTCCACTTTGAAACACCATAGTAAGTGGGTCCTCTTTGAATGTTTTAGTGTTTAGTACTTTTGTTTAATGCAACTTGTGTCATGATTTTTTTAAAGCTTGGTTTTACTCCATTTACTCAAGTAGTAGGAATGACATACTAGGCAACAGAGGCCCAGAGGACAAAGGTACAGATGACCAGGAGGAATAGTGGCTGTAACCAAGAGGGACAGCAGACTGGAGGGAAGCTGGATTCTGAAGGTAGGAAAGACATGTGAGGTGGAAGTAGGGATTTAGGAGGCAAAGGCACATTGGAGTTCAGGGTGATCACTCTAAACAAGAACAGTGAGGAGAGGTATCCCTGAAATCAGAATGCTAAGAGCTTACAGCCACTTATAAGGAATAGGGGAGTGGGAACTCAGCCAGCAAACCCAAGATGGAAGGGGCCAGTGGAGCAGAGGACCAGATGTGGGGACAATGCTACTTGGGTCAAGAAATGCTCAACTGTGGCAAGTGCTCCAGAGCATTCAATAGTCTGGAAAGATGAAGACTGCAAAGGGCTCTCTGCACTTGGCCTGGGACACTCACATTAGGTGTCCAGGGGCACGGGCCAGGCAGAGACCCAGCAGGAAGGGATAAGGCAGTGGTTGCCAAATAGCCCATTCTGAGGATATGGTTTGTGAATGGGAGGAGAAAAGAGAAAACACAATAACAGAGCAAAGGCTTAAAAGAGGCCCATGCTGCTGCTGCCTGCTTTTATCTCACAGGAGAGACAGCAAAGTTGCTGTACCAAGTAGGGTAAGTTCTAGAGTGAATGCCCAGTGGATAAGTGTGTGAAGAGCAAGGGCGGACAGAAGGCAGGTCCTTAAGAGGCTGTAAATTCATTGGGGCCCTGTAGGCCCTGTGAATAGACATCATACTAGGCTTCTCAGAGACCAGAAGGAGAAGCACAGTGCTGCTCTTCCTCACCTCCAATACTACACCTCAAGAAGCCTTGAGAGGCATTTGCTTCCTAACTGCATGTCTCGTGAAATTTTAATACCACAGATATTTTGTAGGTAATATGCTATACGCATGTCTGCCTTATTCATAAAATGGGTAAGATTTTCCCCACTCTAACTTCATAACCCATGTTTACTCTTTAGGGGCCCAGGTGCTATGCCCTTGTTATCACAGTCTGGCTGAAGCTGAAGACCCATAAACCATGGTGGCTGAGTCCTCAAGTCATGTGACTTCCTTCAGCAGCTACTAGCAAGAAGGGAGCTGAGGACAAGAGAAGTTTCTGGGTTCCAGAGGGCAGGGAAAGTGAAAGCCAGGGAGAGTACTACATCTCTGTACTATCAGCTGCACCAATGCCATGACTTGCTAGCCAGGCCACAGTGGAAGCCACAGCCCAAGCCTTTCTGGTGCTATGGGTCCCACAGAGCCTCGTTCCATCACTGTCTCTCTCCAGATGATGAGAGAATCTACACCTGGGGCCCAGGCTCATTCTTTGGCTGCTATGTTCCTTTCCAACAGTAGTCTTCCACCATCTTTCTTTTATAGTTTATTTATTTCATTCTTTATTAGTGCTGGACACTGAACCCACAACCTTGCACATGGTAGGCATGCACTCTACCACTAAGGTACATTCCTGTCCATTTTTATTTATTTATTTTTGGAACTGGGCTCTTGATTACTCAGGCTGGCGTTAAGGTCACATTTCTCCTGTCTCAGCCTCCTTCGTAGCTGGCTCTTTCCTAAACTCTATCCACAAGGGCTGTGGCCAGGGGAAAAGCCACTACTGAGTAAAGAAAGAGGACTATTTTCATTATTTTTCTTGCTTTATACCTCAGGATCTAGAGTGAATAATCTCTTCCTAACAAAGGACAAGACACTGATATTATAAGAACAGTTTTGAAAATATCCTTAAGTATACATAATCTCACCTCTAGTGACCTGTCATGTCGAAAGCCCCAGACACAAGCTGCAACAGACACTGGGGACACAAAGAACAGCGGCATGAAGACCAGAAGCCAGAAATGGCTTCCTCTTTCAATCCTGTCACAGACCAGCACTTCGAACATCAACAAGAGCAAGTGGATGCCCACAGCAATTAACATGGCTTTGAACTCCACACATGTTTCTCCTTCTGCTCTATAAAGAGGGACAGAGAAAGAAAAAGACCCTCAGTTCAGAGGCTCCATTCAGAAGTAGTTCACTGCAAATATAAGTACTAATTTAAGTTGAAGTTTTAATTTGACTTGTAAATTTGACAAAAAAGAGACTGCATCTCCAATCTTCCAAGCAGCAAAGGCAAGAGATAAACATTATAACCAAATCAAATTCCATGTTTTAACTGTTCAATGACACTCTCACTAGTAACAGCCATGCATTATTTCCCACAATATATACATAAACACTTTTTCTGATAACTTTAGTTCATTAAAAGGTACTTCACAGATTTCTCACACTGCTTCTATTGTTAAAAACTGATACTTCTTAAACTGATAAATAACTTTTACATCTCATGAGCCACATCTCTCACTTATTTCAGCTAATTATGGTGGTGCACACCTGTAATCCCCAGCACTCCTGGAGAATGAAGCAGGTAGATTACAAGTTCCAGTGAAGCCTGGCCAAATTTTCAAGACCCTATCTCAAAAATTAAAAATAGAATAAAGGGGCTGGGGATGTAGCTCAGTATAAAGAACCTGCCTTTAATCCTCAGTACCAAAATACAAAATGTACTTCCTACAATACTACAAATATAACTCTAGCTTTATGAACAAATATAGGTTAGGTCCAAAAAGATAGGTGAACTATTTGTTAGGTTATATTTTATAATGCAGATAAAAATATGAGTATTTTCATATTTTCCTGCGTATTCCATTAAGATGAATTAAATCCTAAAGATGAAAGACAAACAACAGAAGAATACTATTCTCAGAATTATTTCAATTAGCTATTTAAGTATCATGCATAAACTTAATAGATTCACTAGAAAAAAATTATAAGGTCACAAATCACGATGGTATGTTATAGTCTGAAAATGCTACAATGTTCATTCAAAACACTGTCCAGATGACATTTCTAATATAGATGTCTTGGTGATCAACACATCTGAGGTTGGGAAAGAGAAAATGAAGTGAGAGGTTATTCCCTAAGCTCCATTGCCTAATGTTAACTCTAGAAGACCATATTTGTATGTTCTAAACATTTAAACACATACACACACTTTTTCTTTGCTTGAAAAATCTTAAGCAGAGAAAATATTTAAACAATTTGTAAATATCAAATAGTAGAAGATCAAATGTTAGTTAACTTTTCATTCTTTGAGGAACACATATTAGACATCTGGCAATATAAAGGAAAAGAGGCATAGCCAGAATGGTAATCAATGTTTCAAAAAAAAAAAATCTAAGAACTTTAAAATAGCTATATACCAATGAGCCTCATCTGCCAAGGCTAGTCATGTACCTATTTAACAAGTCCTAGCTACACCTGTGATAAGTCTTCAAAGTATCTAAATCTTGATTTCCTTTTAAAGACTTTAAAAAATTGCATTGTCCCAACATCTACAATCTTCCCACATGAGGAGCTGCATCACCTCCCTTCTGTCTCCCCACTTGCCTAAATCATTCACTCCTCACTTTCTGGTGACCATTTAGAATGGCTTCCATTCCCTAGCTACATACCCCCTCCACGCCTTTCCTTGACCCAGTTCCAGTCTGACTTAGTTACTTTTTACGTTGCTGAGACAAAATACCCAACACCCGAGTTAAAGGAAGGAAGGTTTATTTGGCTCACAGTTTGAAGAGGTTTCAGTTCACAATCAGCTGGCTCCAAGGCAAGGTGGTATGGCAGAGGGGCATCACAGAAGAGAAACAGCTGAAAGTGTGGCAGGCAGAAGGCAGCAGCAAGCAGCAAGCTTCTCTTTCCCTTTTATCCTACTGAGGCTACAAACCTGGGTGGTGCTACCCACACCCAGGGTGGGGCTTCTGTCATCAGTAAATCCATTTGGCCACACCCAGAACTATGCTAATTCCAGTCAATGGACTGATTTAGTACCTCACACCTTTCATCTCAGTATCACACACCCAAGGTCCAGCTAGCTCTGAAAGCCCACCTGTGATAGTACATGAGGCTTTTGGGGGGGGACATCTAGACATAAGACACAACATAGTCTCTATGAGAGAGAAGTTGCACAGATGTTGGCAATGCCAGGCTGCACACACCCTTCTCCCACCTTTCCCATTCAGCATCTGGTTCCAAGCTTTCTTCATTGTGACACCCATCTGAGGGGCTCATAGTGTTGTGGCCAAGTTATTTGCCTGACATTACAAAAGTCCTAAAGGCTCAGAACTAGGAGATTAGGACAAGTAGGGCTTCATTCCAAAAGCAAAGTAGAAAAAGTCAGATATGTGACAATCAAGGCTAGAATCCCTCCCAAGCACATGCAGTTTCATGCCTGTAGTCTAGTATGGCATAATACTTATGTGTTTTGGGTGTGTCTGGGATTATATAGGGATTTGTGGGCTAAGTACTTAAGCACCCAAATCACAGTGCAGGAAAATACATCACATACCTTCCTTTTAAAAGCATTGATGACCTTTCAGTTTGTCTATTTTATAGTTCTATAAAAGCCCAAACAACTTCATTTCAAAAATAAGTGGTCCTTATTTTATCATGAGTAACAAAAACTAAATATTGCTCTCAGGAAAGAGCAGGTCTTATAAAGCAGTATTACCGATATTGAGGATTTCGTGCCCAGACTCCAGTTCCAACCGAGGCTCCGACAATGACCATTAACTTCCACAGCCATATGGGAGCAAAGACAGCCCAATAATTCCACTGAATGATGCCATCCAGACGAAGGGCCAGCAGCACAGAGAATAGCAGCAGACAGGCATAGATGAGGAATTTACTAGGAGAAAAGTAAAATGATTAGGAAGATTCACTTTTACCCACAGGTGATTCTGCAATGGGGAGAAGTAACAGCAATATTTTTCATCACATAAAGAGCCACTAATTCACCAACTGCTTATTGAAAACTTCTATTTGGTAGGTGTACTGTGCTGGGAAGATAAGCATAAAGGGAAATAAAACAAGTCCCCTGCTTCCAAGGGCTTCCTGAGGAGGAAGCCCACAGAGCAGCAGACAATCACAATCCAGGAGGCACTAGGCTGCCCTGTGTTTCAGGTAGGGTGTGATGGGAGAAGGAGGAAGAAATGTGGATTCTGTCTGAGCACTGAAAGCAGAGAGGTAGTAACAACAGGACTGGCTTCCAAGGATATTTGTTTGGAAGAAAGGAAAAAAAAATGAGATGCAATGAGGGAACACTCTAGGCAGAAGGAGCTAGCTATAACAAGAAATGAAGAGCAAAAGAAGTTAGCGTGTTCATTTGATTCTTATTGTAAGTTGCAGCCATCTACCTCATTCATATGGTATTCACCTGTTAGTACATGTACCATACTTTCTGTGGCTAAATGAATATGTATATGTACATACCATTCACATCTCACATAAAAAGAAAAGTGCTGTAGAGGCTGTTCTAGAAATATTATTTAGAAATTATATGACTGAGGATTTCTGCTTCCAGCCTTGATGTAATAACCAGACTAGAATGCAAATTCCCACCTTATAAAAGGAACTGGACAGGGTCAGTTGGATAGTTCAGAGGAAAAAGCAACTGCTTAGACAAGGCACAGTGGTCAGGGTTCAATCCCCAGTGTGCCATGCTGGCCCTGTCCCTGAGGCATGCTGGGATGACGATTGAGACTGGGAGTGGTGGTGTGCACTTGTAATCCCAGTGCTTGGGAGGCTGAAAACAGAAGAATCACTGAGTCTGACCTATGTAGTGAGACACTGCAGGCCTTGTACTAAATACATAAAATAATAAAAAAGGAACTAGACAAATCCAGGTATAGCTAGGCACCCCTGTAATCCCAGATACATGGGAGGCTGAGACAGGAGGATCACTGTGAGTTCAAGGCCAGCCTGGGCAACATAGTGAGTTCAAGGTGAGCCTAAATGACAAAAAAAAAAAAAAAAACCAAAAAACTCTATTTTTTTAAAAAAGAATACTAATACACTCTCAATTGCTGATACTATATGTAAAATAACTGAAGATATAAAAGACTGTGACACTATCAATCAGCTTAAGTGAAGTGATTTTGAGGAAGAGTTCCTCTGAACAGCAGAATACATGTTTTTATCAAGTGCACATAGAAAAATCACCAAGAAAGACTGAATTTGGGGCCATAAAACAATTTAAAAAGCACTGAAATCATAAAGTATAAGCACAATGAAATTAAAGTAGCAATCAATACAGACATTGGAAAATTTCTCAAAATAGTGAAAATTAAACATCACATTGTCAAATAACTCACTGGTAAAAGAAAAAGCCATAAAGAGAATTAGAAAGTATTTTAGACTGAATGATAGTGAAAATATAAAGCAGTACTAGAGAGAAAGCCTAACATCAACTACTTACATTAGGAAAAAAGTTCTCTATATTAGCACAGCCATCATAGAAATCAGCATGGAAGCTTAAACATTGTATTGTCTCCCTAGTATACCTGAAAAAGCAAAAAAAATCTGAAAGGTATAATAGATACAGTAAAAAGGCAAGAAATTGCTCAAAAGGAAAGAACAACTGGGATGAGAGAAAGGAGAAATGACAGAAGGGAAAAACATTTATGCATATACACAGAATAGCTAGAATGACCTCACTATTAATTTTTATTTATTTACTGAAGGGAGCAGTTAATGCTCAAAACTTTTATTTTGAACAACTTTGCATGCACATGTCTGATAATCTGAGTCATTATGTTGAAGACAATAAAGGTGCGATATAACAACCACTGCTGAATTCCTATCATTTGTTTTTCTTCAAATTCTAATGTTTTATTTATTTATTTTTATTTATTTTTTTTCCATTTATTTTTATTTTATTAAAATACAAATGTCAATCAGACAGTTTCAAGACACCTTAACCATACAGAGTCGATGAATTAATACACTGCAAACTGTTTTCATAACGTTTTGGTACTGTACAAGGTGCATACATGAAATTATATTTACAGGTTTTTTTATAGCTGAATTATATCAAAGATTCAATAA
>PVKA01043653.1:0-16632 GCA_004027165.1 Ctenomys sociabilis
TACAGCTCAGCTTAATATTATGGGCTCACGATTTATACTTTTATACTTTTCTGCTGGATGGTTAAGACCTAGGTAGATCAAAACTTATATACCAACACAAGAACTTTATATTTCCTATGTGGTCATTGAAATCTTCTCAGGGTTTATCTTGTAGTCCTGTACATTATTCTGTAGTTCCTTTGTCTGTGTCATCCATGTGGATGAGTCACGGCCAATGCTTGACCAGATTGCTCTCTGTGAGAGCCTGAGAGAAAACTGAGACATATAGAACTATGAATAACTTCAACCCAAGTAAAAACATACCAACACATATAATAGTCAAGATCCCAGAAATCCAATACAAGAATAATATACTGAAAGCTGCTAGAGAAAAGAAGCAGATCACATTCAAAGGAAAACCCATCAGAATTACAGCAGACTTCTCTACACAAACCACGAAGGCAAGGAGAGCATGGATCAGAGTCCTTCAAGTCCTGCATGAAAACAAATTGCAGCACAGAGTATTATACCCTGAAAAACTCTCTTTCAAGTTTCATGGAGAAGTGAAATACTTCCACGACAAAGAACAACTAAAGAATTTCATAATGACAAAGCCTACACAGACTACTGGAAGATGTTCTAGAGAGGGACCACACTGACCAGAACTCCATGAATGAGAATGGAAGGAACCCATTAAACAGGGAAAACTATTAAACACAGGATACAAAGGAGTAAACAACAGTACGTAAATATCATGACAATCATAAGTCCACTCATCTCAATTATAACCATCATGTAAATGGGCTCAATTCACCTCTTAGAAATAGACTGGCACAGTGGATTAGGAAACAAAATACAACAAGATGCTGTATACCACAAACACATTTAAACTCAAAAAAACATTCATAGGCTCAAAGTCAAAGGATGGAAAACAATGCTACATGTCCCAGCACTTCAGAGAAAAACAAGGAGTAGCAATTCTGTTCTCAGACAGTCTCAACTTCAAACCAAGAATGATCAAATGACACAAAGAAGGCCACTATATATTGGTTAGGGGAAAAATTCAACAGCAAGAGGTAACACTCATAAATACTTATGCAGCAAACACAGGAGCACCCAATTATGTAAAACAAATCTTAATGGACATGAAAAACCTAATATCCAAGACCACAATCTTAACAGGAGACCTGAAAACCCCTTTATCCCAAAAAGATAGGTCAACCAGACAAAAAATTAGCAAGGAAGTAGCAGAACTGAACCAGAGCTTGAAAGAAATGGACCTGGTGTACATATAGAGTGTTACTCCCAACCACTGCTGAATACAGATTTTATTTCAGCTGCACACAGGTCATTTTTGAAAAAAAGATCACATACTAGGCCATGATTAAGTGTATGCAAGAAAACAGAAATTATCCTAAGCATATTATCTGACCAGAATTCAATGAAACTAGAAATAAACAACAAAAGAAACCAGAAAAACCCACTAAATTCATGGAAACTAAACAATGTCCTACTCAGCAATCAATGGGTCACAGTAGAAATTAAGCAAGAAATTCAACAATATCTGCAATTCAATGAAAATTCAAGTACAACTTACAGGAATTTATGGGATGCGATGAAAGCAGTTCTTAGACAGAAAATCATGCTATGAACTCACACATTAGGGAAACAGAAAGGGACCAAATAAACATCCTAATGTTGCACCTCCAACATCTAGAAAAAGAAGAGCAAACCAAATGCAGAGCACAAAGAAGAAATCATAAATTAGAGCAGAAATTAATTGAATTGAGACGGAGAATACAGTTCAAAGAATCCACAAAACATAAAATTTGTTCTTTGAAAGACTAAATAAAGTTAATAAGTTTCTAGCCATCCTAATCAAAAAGAGGAAAGAAAAAAATTCAAATACAAGCAGTAGGAATGAAAAGGATGAAATCCGCACAAGTCCAGTGGAAAATCAGAAGATTATCAATAGTTACTTCAAGAATCTTTATGCTCACAGAATAGAAGACACAGATGAAATGGACAGATTCCTAGACAGGTGCAAATTACCAAAACTGAACCAAGAACATATAACTACTCTCAATAAGCCAAAACATCCAATGAAATAAGAAACATAATGAAAAGCCTGCTGACAGGGAGAAGTCCAGGTCTTGATAGATTCACAGCTGAATTCTACTAGAAATTTATAGAAGATATAATCCCTACACTCCTCAGATTCTTCAATGAAATAGAAAGGTCAGCAGTCCTCCCACAATCATTTCTGGAGTCAGGTATTATACTGATTCCAAAACCAGGGAA
This sequence comes from Ctenomys sociabilis, assembly GCA_004027165.1. NCBI lineage: Eukaryota > Metazoa > Chordata > Mammalia > Rodentia > Ctenomyidae > Ctenomys > Ctenomys sociabilis. The sequence goes on from PVKA01043653.1 coordinate 2,281, forward strand.
AGACACAACCAAAAAGGAGAACTACAGGCTAATCTCCCTCATGAACATAGATGCAAAAATCCTCAATAAAATCCTAGCAAAGAGATTACAGCAAATCATCAAAAAGATCATACACCATACGAGGTAGGATTCATCCCAGGGATGTACAGATGGTTCAGTATTCAAAAATCTATAAATGTGATACACTACACTAGTAGACTGAATTCTAAAAACCACATGATCATCTCAATTGATGCAGAGAAAGCTTTTCAGAAAGTCCAACACTCATTCATGTTCAAAGCCCAACATCAAATTTGAAGAGATGGAATCTACCTCAACTTAATAAAGGCCATCTATGACAATCCAATAGCTAATACAATTCTAAGCAGGGCAAAACTGAAATCTTTTACTCTTAGATCAAGTAAAAAACAAGGCTGTCCTCTATTATGCTTCCTATTCAATACAGTTTTGAAATCTTTAGCAGTACACATTAGAAAAGAGGGAGAAATAAAAGGAATAAGAATAGGTAAAGAAGTTAAATTATCACTATTTTCAGATGACATGATACTTTTCTTAGAAGACCCCAAAAAATTCCACCAAGAAACTACTAGAATTGATAACAGCAATTCAGTGGCATAGCAGGTTACAAAGTCAGTATGCAAAAGTCAATAGCAATCCTCTGCACAGATAACCAACACACTGAGAGGGAAACAATAGAAACAATACCTTTTACAATAGCACTGTTGGAAGGGAAATACCTTGGAATTCACTTAACCAAGGAAGTCAAAGACCTTTTCATGGAAAATTACAACACCCTAAGGAAAGAGATTATAGAAGTTTCCAGAAAATGGAAAGATATTTCATGCTTCTCGATAGGAACAACTAACATCATGAAGATGGCATGCTCCCCAAATTATTGTACAGATTTAATGCAATCCCTATGAAATTGCCACCAACATACCTCTTAGACCTAGAGAAATCATTCCTAAAATTTATTTGAAACCAGAAAAGACCTAGACTAGCAAAGGTAATCCTGGCCAACAAGACAAGGCATGAGGCATCACAATTCTTGACTTGAAATTACACTACAATGCCACTGTGATAAAATCAACATGGTATGGGCAACAAAATAGACCTGCGGATCAATGGAACAGATTAGAAGCCGCCTAGGCCTATGCAAACACACTCAGCCACCTGATCTTTAACAAAGGGGCCAAACAAGCTTACTGGAAGAAATAGAGCCTCTTTAACAAATGGTGCTGGAAAATTTCTAATGCTGGAAACTAAAACTTGACTCAGGTCTATCACCATGCACTAAGCTAAAGTCCAAATGGATTAAAGATCTAAACACTAAAACAGAAACAGTCAATCTCCTGGAAGAGAAAGTAGGAGGAACTCTTGAAGACATAGGGGTAGGTAAAGAGTTCATGAACAAACACGTATTCGCACTGCAAAAAGCTGAAAGAATCAACAACTGGGATCAACTCCTCTTGAGGAGTTTCTGCAGGTCAAAAGAAATTGTCAATAAAGTGAAAAGACAATACACAAATTTGGAAAAAATCCTAACTAATAAGTACTGAGGCCAAGGTCTTCTCTCTAGAGTATATAAAGAACTGAGATTGATTGGACCCTCAAATTTAAAGTCCTAATCCAGAAATGGGCATCTGAGATGACTACACACTTATCAGAGGATCAAATTAAAGAAATGAATAAATATACAAAAAAATGCTCCACATCACTAGCCATCTATGAAATGTGAATTAAAACAACACTAAGAAACCATCTCACTGGAGAAAGAATGGCTATCATAAAGAAATCAACCAACAATAAATGTTGGAGATGATGTGGGGAAAAGAGCACACTTTTCCTCTGCTGCTGGGAATGTAGACTGGTGCAACCATTGTGGAGATCAGTGTGGAGACTCCTCAAAAGAGTAGAACTGGAAATCCCATTCAAGGCAGGTATCCCCCTAGTGGGAATTTTCTCAGAGGAACTGAAAACATCATATCTTAGTGATATATGTGTACCTACGTTTATAGTACCATAACTTTTGGTAGAAAAATGTTGGAAACAACCAAGATATCTGACACATGAAGAATGGTTGAAAATGATGTGGTATTTCTATATAATGGAGTATTACTCAGCTATAAAGAATGATATACTTGAAGCATTTATATTGAATTGGATTCCACCTGAACATACACTCATAAGTGAAATGAACATGACACACATGTGCAAATATCATATAGTCTGCCTAGTGTAAGGATTCAAAAGAAGAAATACAAATAGAAATGTCCAACAACAACTAAGAAGGATTTCGTCAGATAGTTAGGGCAAAGTGAATGTCATATGCTGCCGGGTACTAATGAGCTTTTCTTCTGGATGGTTAACAACCTAAGTTCACAGATCAAAATTGGAGAAATAAGAGAGCTGCAAGTTCAGCCAACTTTTTGGCCCTAGCCTTTCAATGTCAGTAAAGACTCTGGACATAGGGGAACCTGTATTGTAACATCATGGAACTCAGTTGTACCCCAAATTTTCTGATCAAGAAGATAATGGAGCCACAGCAGAAGGCTATCTATGATCTATAGTGTGCCTGTGTTGAGTCACATGGAGAGAAGACTTTCTCTCAGGCTGTCACAGAGAGCAAACTGGTCAAGCAATGGCTATGACTCATCCATATGGCTGACACTGACAAAGGATCTACAGAGGGAGGTACAGGGTTACAGTATAAACCCTGAGGGGACTTAACTGCCCTCATCAGATTCAAAAGCTACATTTTTTGTTATATACATCTTGTTTTATCTCAGTCTTAATCATGCAGCTGAAAAGTATAAAAATGAGGTATAGAAAGTGGTGCCATAATAACAAGTTGAGCTGTAAATGGCTATAGTCAACAACTTTTTCAGATAACTCACTATTATTGTGGACTCCTGGACTCTGTTTGATTGTTTTGCTGAGTTCAAGCATGTATAATGATTTAATGACAATGGAGTGTCCATCTTTGAGAGGTCTACAAAAAAGTGGGGAAACAAAGGAAGAACCATGATGTGTTTGTATAAACAATACAATTAGGATAAATATGCAGTACTTCTCCATTATTCTATGAGAAGCAAGATTTGCAGAAATACTGTTTGGGCAGGATATTATGTTGACTTCTAGTACTATGGACAACCATTAGGAAGATAAAAAATTAGAAAGTATTAATTATTGAACCTCTGCTATAATGCAGCTTTTAAAAATAAGTTAAGTATAGAGCTACATTCTCTTAATTCATTGATTAGAGACATCTGCTCTAATTCTGTCTGTAAGTAGAATATCATGTATGTACCTTGTACGACAACAAACCATTACAAAAACTGTTTGCAATGTATCAATTTTTGAATCTGTCCTGTTAATTTGATTTTAAACTCTCATTGCTATTTGTTCTTCAAGAAAATGCTCAATTATATGTTCATGCCTTTTTCTCTTGTGTTTGTTATCCATATAAACAAAGAATGGTGGGTTCTTTCCATTCTCATTCCTGATGATCTGGTCATTTTGGTCCCTCTCTCGATTATCATTTAGTAGTCTCCACAGGGTTGGCTTTGTTATCATGAAATTCTGTAGTTGTTCTTCATGATGTAAGTATTTTACATCTCCATCAAACTTGAAATAGAGTTTTGCAGGGTATAGCAGTCAAGGCTGGAATTTTTTTCATGAAGGACTTAAAGTACTCTACTCCATGCTCTTCTTAATTTGAAGGTTTGTGAAGAGACATCTGCTGTTATTCTGATGGATTTTCTTTGAAATGTGATGTGTTTCTTTTCTCTAGCGGCTTTTAGTATACTGTTTCTATACTTGATTTCTGGGATTTTGACTATTATATGTCTGCATGTGTTTTTCATTTAGGTCGATGTTATTTGAAGTTCTATATGCCTTGCTTTTCTGAATGTCGGATTGCTTCGCCATATTGCAGCATTTTCTGTATTATTTCTGCCCATATTCTTTTTATATCATTTGCATTGATTCCTTCTCTGTCACTGATGCCTGTCTGATGTTTATGTTTGCATCATCTTGCAGAGTTGAATTATTTTTTCCTGTGTCCTAGTTGTTTTTAAGAGATCTTTTCTCTTTCTTTCTTTCTTTCTTTCTTTCTTTCTTTCTTTCTTTCTTTCTTTCTTTCTTTCTTTCTTTCCTTCTTTTTCTTTCTTTCTCAGACCCAGGGATTATTGAACTCAGGCCCTTCTGCTTGCCAAGGAAGTGCTTATTCCACTGAGGCATCTCCCAGGCCCCTGATCTTTTCTTATTGAATTAAGAGAAAGTAACTGCATGTCTACCCTAATCATTTTGTATATACAGATATAATATATACAGTTACAAAATAATCCTTCATTTATATCCCGCTTTTTAGTTTAGTTTTGTTAGAGATGAGTGTTTCATTGCCCTTTAAATACTACATTGCAGGTGCGTGAATTCAGCAAAATAATCCAATATAGTCCAGTAGTCCATAATAGTAGTGGGTTATCTGTAGGACTGGCAATGTCAGAAGTTGTTGACTTGAGCCTTTTACAACTCAGCATATTAATATGGTTTCACTTTTTGTACCTCATTTGTACTTATAGTGCTTTTACAAGGTATCATGTTTGCCTCTTGTACTATGGATGAACTACTATGAAGACAATGCAATGTACTAATTATTGTATCTGTCCTACTAACCTGTATTGAAACTGTCTCATTGCTATTTGTTTCTCAATAACATTAAAAAGAGAGTTCTTTTTTTTTTTAACCTTTCACTGGCTTCAATGTTGTCTTCAAGATCTAAAACTCTATCTTCACTTTCATACAAATGGTTTTGCCAGTTTATGATAGAGATTTTAATTTCTTATATATCTCTTTGAATCTGCTTCCTGTATTCTGTTTGTTTAAGTTGCTCATTCAAGGATTCTGTCATTTTTCTATTGTCTATTATTTATCAGTGTGTTCTTTAGAAGCACTTGATATTTCTCTCATTATAGTTATTTCTTTTTTTACCTCAGAGATTATTTCTGATTTTATTTCTTCTATACTTTTCTGCACTTGTTTCTTTACTTCAGATGCTATCAGTTTAGATATTTTAGCAGCGTGATTCCCTAACTCTTTAATGCTAGTGTCTCCTCATTTGCTCTGCCTGAGATTATGTTTTGCACCTTCTCTTTGTCTTTTTGTATCCTACTGTCCTCTAACCATTGATGTAGAGATGTGGTGCAGTTACAACATTAACACCTACCAAAATTCTTATCCAAGAGATATTATATGGTTAAGTCAGTAATAATTTTATATTTACAGAAATATAATTAAGAAAACTAACAATGGGTAGTAACAGCAGTTGACATGCTTAATAACTAATGGGTTTGCTTTTCACACAGTAAGAGCAAACATTATGTCTGTGTAGCTAAGCAGATATTAAATTGGGAATTTGTATTTAAGTTACTTACCCTAAGTTCTGCCTGATAATATCCCCTTGATGTACTTTTGTTCTTCTAGGCAGACTAGTTCACCCAGTTAACTGTTGCCCCTTCTGTAGATGAAGAGAGAAAGAGAGAGGACACTCTCACAGATGTGGTTCTAGGAAAGTGTCTCAGCTTACCAGGTGCAGATCTATTAGGGTTGAGTTAATCCAGTTGTGCCTGGCTTGGATATGGCTGCTGTGTTCAACTTCGTCCTGCTGTAGCCTGTGGAAGTCAACCTACTTGCCACTCTGGCAAGATGTTCTTCTCCTAGATTATCTGGGTGGTTCTGTCCCCTAGCCTCTCTGCAGGGACTTCAGCCACAGTTTCTCAGTAGGCATGTTTGATGTATAAGGATCCTATGAATGTGAAGATGGTCCCACACACATGCAGGGCCTGGCTGGGCCTGGAGGGGATCCAGTGGGCTTATCGGAGTGGAAATTCTCACATACATGCTGGCCTGGGCTTGGGCAGGCATGCAGTGGAAGGTCTCACTCACATTCTGGGCCTGGGCTGGATCTTTAGGAGTACAGCAGTCGTGGAGTAGAAGGCTTCACCCACGTGCCAGGCCTTGGCTGGTGCTGGAGGTGCAGGGAGGGTGTGGAGCAGAAGGTCTCCAAGACATGTGTTCAAATTGTAAAATTTGTTGGGCTGACCTTAAAGGATGAGACTCAGTCCTTCTCGATCTCCAGAATCCAAACTATTCAGGGCTTAAAAGAGCCAAATATCCAAAAAGCATCATGGGAGATTTTAGGGATTGTGGGATATTGCCTTCTATGGGTGCCAAAGTGAGTTACTATTGCTAACCCTTTGTATGAATCATTAAAGAGAGGCAATGCCCTTCCCTTAGAATGGAATTTAGAATGGAAAAATATATTTGATGACATGAAGGAAGAGTTGCTGAAAGTCCCTGCTCTGAATTTACCAAATACCACCAAGCCCTTCCAATTCTTTGCTCATGGAAAATAAGGAGTTGAAGGAGAGTTTTGAAAGACACTTTGGGAACATGGAGGCATCCTGTGGCCTATCTGTCTAAGAGAATAGATTATGTGTTAGCCTGCAGGCCACAATGCCTGCTGAAGTCTTGGTAATGAAAATTGATAAGTTGACTATGGGACAGAAATTAATCATGTTTGTACCCCTTGCAGTGGAGGCATTGCTGAACTGCCCTGGTGGCAAATGGCTGTCTGGAAGCAGGATTTCCCAGTATCAGGGAGCCCTTCTTGAGGATTCAGAGACCATCAACTTTGCTTCTCTTTTGCTCACATTGCTGGAACCACGAGAATATGATTATATAGAAACTATTAAGGCTGTTTATTCGGCAAGAGTGGAAATACAGAGCACAATATTCCACGACCCTCATCTCAACCCATTCTCAAATGGAAGCAGTAAGATAAATGATGGAATATGGAGTATAGGGGCAGCATTGACGGTGGCAGAATGAACTCTCTCGTTGGGAGCAGTGCATCCTTGTACATCACCCAGAAGGCCAAACATCACTCTTCTTGGGCCTTAGAGATAGTGAAAGATGAAAAGGTGAATTTTTCAAGGACTTCCAGCACACATTTGCCCCCTCACATGTACATGGTGCCACTTACTGGGAGAGAGGCCTCCTCTCTCCCAGTTTCCAGGAGGAAACAACATTAAAATCTCACAAGAAATATTAAACTTGCTACAGGGAGTATGGCAGTAATGTACTACCCTGGAAATCAAAAAGATAACTCAATTGAGGAACAAGATAATAGGGCCAATGAATTAGCAGTAAAACAGGCAACTATGGGAGATTCAGTGCCAGGGCCTGAAGAAATGGTGGCAATGTTTCTTCAACCTCAATATTCAGAGACTGAGTTAATGTGTTTTAAGTAAGAAGGATTATCAGAAAAGAATCGATGGTGAATTTTGCCAAGGGTGTGTACCTAATAGAGAACATAGTACATTTTGTGATTCAGGAACTACACAGTTGAACCTATTTGGACAAGACAGCTATAGGAGAACTGCTTAATTATTTTTACATTTTCACACTTTGGATTCTGTGTGTTTCAATGGCTAGTAAATGTGTGACTCATGTGAATAACAGCTCAGTTTCTCACTCACAGTTTAAAACAGGTGTCCACTGATAAGGGACCCTCTGATTTGAAGATTTTCAAGTGAATTTTACAGATTCAAGACTACAACGGAGAATAAGAAGTAAATGCAGGTGCTTATTTGCACCTATTTAGGATGGATGGAGAAAATATCAAGAAAAACTGAAGCCTTTAGGCAAGTGGTAAAAGTACTGATGGAATTCATTATCTGTCAGTATGGGCTCCCCATCACAGTAGATTCAGATAATGGACCTACATTTTTGGGTAGTTTGGAGCCTTTCTACTACTTTGAGCCAAAAATAGAAGCTACACATCACACATTCTCTCAAAGCTCAGGCAAAGTGAAGCAGCAAAGCCCTACCCTATAAAACATTCTGGCTAAGCTATGCCAAAAAATTGGAACAAATTTGTTTTCTATTCTTCCAATGGCTTTAGCGTACTCACCTTGTACTTCATACCAGCATGGTCTCTTGCCCTTTGAAATTCTCTTTGGAGGGGCTCTAACCTTGGTGCCCACATTGGTAGGAATATAAAAGATTGGGACTCTAAGTCTGCAACAAAAGCTGTAGGCATTGCAAAAGACTTTAAAGAGATTATAAAGAGCTATATTGGAATACCACCCTAGTCCCCTTCATAGTCCTATTCATTTCTTACTCCTTGGAAAAGTGTTGGTAAAATATTGGAAAGAATAGCCTCTTCAACTGAGGAAAGTGGGGCCATATGATACCATTTCAACTATCCCCACTGCTGTTAAAGTTACAGGTTGCAAACCATGGATCCACCATTCACTAGTAAAAAGTTGGTAGACAAAACCTCATCATCACTAGCTCTATCATCCCTTAGACCTTGTATTCTTTAGTTTTCTGAAGGACTCAGGCAGAAGACAGTTCCAGCTAGGACCAGCAATGGATCCCCTACTTCATGATATAGATCTTGACATTTACCATATAACGGGTAATGATGGCTTCTGGCCAGCAGGACAAGGGGATTGATGACCTTTGCAAATACACCCTCAGAAACCTTCAAGGAAGCACAAGTGTATTGACCCAGGAAGGCTCACAAGTGGACTCTCTTGGACTTAGGCAGGCTGTTCATGCTTCTTTGCACATTCCCTGTGCCCACCAGACTGTGATATTTGTTGTCCCCATATGTAAAATGTGGAATGCCTATTACTAGGGTAAGGCTGACTCAAAGAGACCATCCTTCACAGGCTTTGAAGAGCAGAAATGAAAAATCAATCAGTATTATGGTTTAAATCCAGCAAGAAACAGAGATGACAGGATCCTAGTCCAACCTGGGTTATATATGTGGCCTAAGATAGTGGGAGTCAATTGTGATAAGGAACAGTATACATATTGTTCACAGTGGGGTGGTAAGACAGTAGGATTTAGAGGGGAAATAATCATAGGGACCCACATCTCCTAACTGATTGGTAGATACAGTATGAGTATATTCAGGTATACCAGGAAAAAACATGCTTGTTGTTGAACTGGATATTCAGATAAGTTTTGTCAAAATGCTAGGATTGGTTTAAAAAATATTCATGACTCATTTTTCTCTACAGAACATACTAGGGGAGAATGCAGCTCCAAAGAACCACAAATGTTGATCGAGGAATGCTCACTAAGATAACCTGAGTAGAAAAAATCCCTGGGAAGCCAGTGACCCTTTTTTGGCCCCATCTCAAGAGTTACATTATATTTGAGACACTTCCAGATAGTTTCTCTAGATGTAAGTCAATAAAATCACTCCTCTAATCCAGGGCCTCAACAAGATTAAAAACACATCTGCCAAAAGTGGTCATGACAGTGTAAGTGAGCTAGGGACAAAATCAGAGTACTATGAAATGCTCAGCTAAACCTTTATGTGTTAAATATGTCTGATCTTAAATCTGTTAAAGCCTGTTCAATGTGCATTCAGTCTAGACCAACATTTTATGAAGTCATAGCTTCCTCAAATCTAATCTTGTGACACCTAGCCAGCTCATGTGCTCCTCAGAATGGAGGAGCCATTACCACTTTATATAGTAGAAACAGTATATGGACAGGGATTCTGTATTAGTCAAGGGAAACATCAAGTTACTTGCATCAAGTTACTAACTCTTGAAGAGCTCAGAAGACATCCATTGTTGAAAAGTAACAAGAAAATAGAAAAGATTTCAAGAGGGTATCACAAAAGCAGCAAGTTTTTACCCTTGTAGACTTGAAACAGGAAAAATGAAAGACTTTGCTCTGAGAAAAAAATTGCAAATTGTCATGTTCCACAATGGCAGCAGCATCCACATTAGATGACAGAATGATGGCCACATGAATTTGTTTCTCAGAATCAGGACCAGAATACATCCAGGCACTCAGCACTTACAGGCAAGAGACAACAAAACTTGGCTACTCATCCAGATGGTAGCAGACCTTGGTATCATCAATATGACACTGGTTTTACACATATGCAGAATTTAAGAGTTCTAAGGTTAGGAATGCTTCCACCTACATGTGAGAAGCCAAGGGAGGCCATGGAATGTGGTCCTGGGAGGGCATTTTGTGAAGCAGTGAGTGAGAAGCCTAACATGTAGTGGAAACCCCAGATGTTCAGAAAAAAACAGGAATGTAAGGAAAGTTGCAAGGAGGGAGCAAAGCCATATGAAGAGAGAAACCATGGGAGCTACCACCAAAAGTGCCATAGAGGTGGATACACATGGAGCTAACAATTCATCACAGATGGCCTCAGATATTGAACATGGAGCTACAGGACTTAATGTTCGTCCTTCTGGATTTTGGATTTGCTTTGATACAAATATTTTGTATTTCACTGTTTGAACCTTTTAGAATTGTAATGTTTTTCTTGTACCACTGAAAGTTGGAAGTGTGTAATTTTTCATTTGTACAGAAGCTCACAGCTAAGAGTTTGCCTTAGGTCTTGGAGGAGACGTGGGAATTGGATTTTTCAGCAATGCTGAATCTGTTGGTGCAAATGGATTAGAGATGGATTAGAATGACTTTTACATAAAGGCATATTCATTAATCTTTGAGGGACTAGAGGTAGAATGTTATGGTTTGTGTCTAGTAGTTCCCCAAAAGCCTCATATAGCAATTGGAGCAGCTTCGAGAGTTTGTGATTAATTCACAATCCAATGTGGGGATCACAGGAGTGAGTACTACGCCCACCCTCAAATGGATACAATATAGATGGGAGAGGTTTTCTGGTCACCAAAACTGCTGCTCCTCCCTTCTCTCTTTGCTGATTTCTGCCGCAATGAACTGCTGCCACCTGTGATGTGCTATTCTGCCTTTTAGATTTTTTGAAATGCAAATATCACCAAAACTTAACATTAAATGCATTATACTATTAGAAAGGATGTGACAATGCTTACATTTACATGTATAACTAGACAAAATTACAATTATTAGGCAGATGCAGGGACCTGCCAGGCTGGCCCAACCCTTGGGGTGTGCTGAGACAGTGATTGACACTGGGTGTGGTGGCATGCACTTATAATCCCAGCACTTGGGAAGTTGTAGACAGGAGCATCACTAGTTGTCCAATCTATGTGGTGAGACCCTGAACACACTGTACACCCTGTCCTAAACACCTAAAATTGCACAGTTGAAGATTAAAATTATGTTACATTCTAATACTATCTTCCTCCGTATTGTACTGATACTGATAGGTTTTGTAGAACTCTATATATTCAGCAAGGGAATAGATCACAAAACTTGTTATTCTTGACTTGTTATGCAATAATATTATTAATTTATATTTTGAAAACTAAGGGCATATTCAAATGCAAATTTATAGAGAATTTTCAACCACCCACTAAACCAACCCTTACAATGATCTAGGCAAAACTATTCATGTTTCATGGACAGTTAAGCAGATCATAAAAATAATAATTATTAACTTTTTTTTTGTCTTTTTTTTTGAGACAAGGTCTCACTGTGCAGTTCAGGTTGGCCTCAAACTCACTTTGTAGCTCAGGCTGGTCTTGAACTCACAACAATCCTCCTGCCTCAGCCTCCCAAGTGCTGGAATTACAGGTATGCACCACCACACCTGGCTAATTATTAACTTATTAAAGATACCAAATTTTTATCCAGATTTATTATTTCCTGTTCTTTTTAATAAGGTTCTTGATATATAAGTGAAATTACATAGAAATAATATATATATACACATATTTATACATATATAATCATATGAGATATTTATTATAATTTCCATATATATATATATATATATATATATATATATATATATGGAAATTATAATAAAAACAACTATTTTATTTATTTTTTATGCATTTAGTATAGGATCTACAGGGTCTCACTATATAGATCAGACTCATAATGGCTCTTCTGTTTTCAGCCTCCCAAGTGTGTACTACTATGCCCAGTCTCAGTTACCATCTCAGCACGCACCGGGGGTGAGGCTGGTGTGGTACACGGGAAATCAAACCCTGCTTCTGTGCTCTGCCTAAGTAGGTACTTTAGTGCTGAGCTATTTGGCTGGCCTTGTTCTTTAGAGTTTTAAAGCATATGAAATTTCTAATTCTGGAAAAATGGTCAGAATTAAAAGCCAATATTTTCACAGCGATATATATTATTAAATTATCTAGACTTTTTTATCAGCAACATATAATAGCAAGTACTTTTAACATTAAAATATTATAAATATTTTAATATTCTCATAAAAATAGAAATCAGTTTTCATAATCAGAAAATTTCCCATCAGTGAATTTATAAACACAATCATTCCACTACTTGGTTCTAAACAATGTGATCACTCATCTTTCTGTACAGATAAGCTCCAAAGGACTGACTATGGCAGGACAGCTGTCAGTCAGCACCTGGGCAAGGTATCCCAGAATTATGGAGAAGGACACTTGTCAAAGTTTCATAAGTATAAAGAATCTTAAGAGTAATGAAATAGTCTGGGTGAGATTTTGTTTAGTGAATGCGTTTGGAAGTGGGCTGCCGCAGTGAAGGCCTTTTACACCTGGACAACAAAATCACCTTGTTATCATCTGAAAGTGCCATGAGCCTAATGTCAGCAGTGGGATAAATATGTACTTAAGTATTCAATTAAGGGACAAAAGGAAGCAAAGCTGCTTGTCAGAAGATTCTGAATGAAATCAGCAGGGGCGACTGTGAAGTTCAAAATATGACCGGTGACAACACTTTTTTTTTTTTATTTTAAAGTGAAAAATCAATATTCGAAAATCTATAAATGTAATACACTATATTAATAGATTGAAATCTAAAAACCACATGATCATCTCAATTGATGCAGAGAAAGCCTTTGACAAAGTCCAACACTCATTCATGTTCAAGGTCCTACGGAAAATTGGAATAGATGGACTCTATCTTAACTTGATAAAAGCCATCTATGACAACCCAAAAGCTCGTATAATCCTAAATGGGGAAAAACTGAAATCTTTTATTCTTAAATCAGGTAGAAGACAAGGATGTCCTCTATCACCCCTCCTATTCAATATAGTGTTGGAATCCTTAGCAACAGGCATTAGAAAAGAGGGAGAAATAAAGGGAATAAGAATAGGAAAAGAAGAAGTTAAATTATCACTATTTGCAGACGACATGATACTTTACTTGGAAGACCCCAAAAATTCTACCAAGAAACTACTAGAACTGATAGGGAAATTCAGTAGCATAGCAGGATACAAAATCAATAAGCAGAAGTCAATAGCATTCCTCTATACAGATAATAAACAGACTGAAGGGGAAACTATAGAAACAATACCTTTCACAATAGCATCGTGGAAAATGAAATACCTTGGGATTCACTTAACCAAGGAAGTCAAAGATCTTTTCACGGAAAATTACAACACCCTAATGTCGGGAGCCACTCTGAGATGTCGGCCGCTTTTGGCTCCCCTGCCCATCGTGTCTGCTAAGATAGCGCCCACCTCCGGTTTCCGGGTTTTTGTTGATGTGCCTGGGCCCCTCCTGTTGTGATTGGTTTGTGAAATCTATATAGCTTGCTGTATCGCGAGATTCGCCATGCTTGCACGGTAGGAGCCGCGGGTAGCGGACACATGTAGAGGCTTGCATCCCACCTGATAGATGCTTGCACGATAGGAGCCGTGGATAGCGGACACATGTAGAGGCTTGCATCCCACTCGATAAAGGCTTGCTGAACCTGTTGCTGAGTGTCTGAGTGTCTTCTTCCGCGGGACGGGAGCGGCGCCGGACATACTTGGTGGCCCGTACGGGGACCCGGCCTGACCCTAATCGAGTGGAGAGGTGGTACGTACCTTCAGGTAAGCGGCGGCTTAACCTGGCCCCGGGTGGGCGCGACACCCTTGGGGAATCTGTGTCTCCTTGAGGAAGGAGAGTTTTCTGCCTGAAAAATAAAGGCGTGCCTGGCAGGCTACTGCGCCGATCGGGCTTCCTTCCCCCTTTTCCTTTTGTTTTCGCTATGGGCAACACTCACAGCTCTCCGCTTGCCCTTTCCCTTCGTATGTTGCTGAAGTCCTGCAGGCTGCGGTTGGATAAGAGGACTGTGACCTCCTTCCTTCAACACTTAGATATAATGGCTCCCTGGTTCTGGCGAACCGGGTCGCTAACCCTGCCCTCATGGGAGAAGTTGGGCCGCGATATTCAGTTTGCACAGGAGGAGGGCGATATTGACCCAATGGTCCGCCCCATCTGGGAGATGGTGAGGGCCTGTTTAAAAACAGAGGGTCCCCCTGAGACTCAGCCCGAGTTAGGGGAAGCACGGCGTGCCCTTGAGGAGGCCAGATCTGAGAGCTCTAGAGACGGGTCGCGATTTTCCTCTGAATCTGACTCGCCCAAATCGGATGACGAGGG
>PVKA01043654.1:0-16626 GCA_004027165.1 Ctenomys sociabilis
ATCAAACAGTGACAGTGATGCAATATTCTTGATTTCAGACCACATTCTGAGAACTCAAGTGTAGAGTGAAGCCTACTCTGGCAGGGGCTACATCTCTGTCATTTCTCACCACATCCACAGTTGGTATCACTGGTCCTGTAACACATACTGAGTACATACAGCACTCGGCACAACCTGTTCCTTAAGAGGCTACAAGGCCGGATGGCGGTCTTACCTACAGCAGCCAGGTTCTGGAAGTTCTCCAGCATCACGTCACTGTACAGCTTTCTCTGACTCGGGTCCAGCGAAGTCCACTCATCCAGGGTGAGGTCCACAGTCACATCCTCAAAGCTCAATAACTCCTGTATTAGCACACACAGGCTGGCTTGAGCCAAGTAACACACTCACCCATGTTCACAGGAGAATGAGGAAGGGACACCATAGGGTGTTACACAGGGTTCTGAAGCCTCCACTGTCTACCCAGGAGGGCTCACTAGTCCCAGCAACTCTTCCCTCTGTCCACACTCATTCACTGTGACTCTCTTCTGATCACATGGCTTTAATGGCCCTTTGATACGATCTGACAGTGTAACCAGACCAGATGATCACCTTATTTCCCCCTGTTAGAGCACATACGTGAGCACACTGCAGATGCATTCTTGATTGGAAAGACGCTGTCACATCCCTCACTACCTGCCATGATGCTCCGCAATGTCAAAAACATGCAAGCGGCGCCATAAGGGAAGATCGATTAGAAACACTGTGAAGGTGTTCAAGGCAGTCCCTCACCAGTGTAAGTGGCTCTTCTCCCTGAGAAGACACAGTCTCTGAGGGAAGCACAAGGTAGAAGGTCTCAAAATCCAGGTGTGATGGGGCACACCTATAGTCCTAGCTACTCAGGTGGCAACAGCAGGAGAAAAGCTTGAAGCCAGGATTACAGACCAGCCTGATAAAACAGCAAGCCCTTGCATCTTTAAAATACAGGCAAATAGGTAGAGAGACAGGCAGATGCTAAGTGTGGGGGCACCTGTCTGCAATCACAGCACTTGGAGGCTAAGGCAGGAAGATCACAATAAGTTCAAGGCCACCCTCAGCTACACAGTGAATTCAGTGTCAATGTGAACTACATACCAAAACCCTCTCTCAAAAAAAAAAAAAAAAAAAATTGTAATAGATGATACCAAGATTGTATCTCCAATAAACAGATGGATAGATGGATGGGTCCATGCATGGAGGATGGATGGACAAATAGATAAAAGAGATGCTATGGAAACAATCCTACATAGAAGGAAGTATGTCCCCATGGTAGATGCAAGCTTATGATTTGTAGATCTATATCAGCATACCTGATACCAATTTGAAAGATAGTCATTCATCTTCTTTTCAGACTTTGTCTTTTCTTCATAAAGATAGTCTGGGTCACTCTAAAAAAAGTCTTCATTGAAGAGAAAGAATACATGAGAACCCTGAGTTGGCCATGATTCCTACACTTATGGGCCTAGAAGTTATTTCATCCTACTTCAAAATCTCCCCATGTGTTAGGCTGAAGACATAGCCCAGTAGTTCAGTGCCTGCCCAGCTTATAGGAAGCCCTGATTTCAATGCCCAACACCACAAATCACAACAAAAATTCAAAAAGAAAACAAACTTTCCTGCACACTCAAGAAAACTTCCAGAAATACACTTTATTCTCATGAAATGCCACACCAGCTGCCACACAGAGCTAGAAAAGGAGACTGTGTGCCATGCTGACCACCAGAAAGAAGGCCAGAGGCTCATGATCCCTAAGGAAAATTAACCCTGGGTAAATGCGCCTATATGTCCATGGGAAAGCTACAAGGCCAAGTCAGGTGCTTCATCACTTCTGCCCATCCTAACTGAACCAGCAGCCTGGCAGCTGCACACTGGCCCCTCAGCTGCATTCTGTGCTTTAGGGAGCAGCTAGAGCAGTGCCTCTGGAAGCTCATGAGGGACTCACCATAGGAGGAGACAGCGGCTCCCACTCTCCCTGTGACGTTGATGGTGCTGTGCACCTGAACATGCCTTTCCTTGACCCAAAGTCACTTCAGGACAGCTTCTGCAGCTCCATGAAAGTGGCAGTCCTCCTTCCTCTTCATTGAAGGTTAGGTCCTGTTCACATCAGCATTGATCAACATGATCAATTATTAATAACCCATCATCAACATACAGATGATGTATATGACAGTCATTAAAACTATCTCACAATCATATTAGAAATACCAATGCCTGGGCCGGCAGGACGGTTCAGCAGACTAAGCATCTGCATAGGCAAGCACAGGGACCAGAATTCAATCCCCTGACCACATGCAACACTGACCCTGCCCTCGGACGTGCTGAGTCAGCCACCGAGAGCAGCATTATAGATACAGCCATCTCTGAAAAGCCCCACTCACGACTGCCTGAAGCTGTAACACAGGTAATGGTAAAACTTGCATAACAGTATGAGTATAATACCTATAAGTGGACATTTAAAATTTATGCTGGGCATAGCAAAAGAAATCACCAACAGAGTGAAAAGAAAACATGTGGAGGGCAGGCCAGATAGTTCAGCGGACTAAGGCACCTGCTTAGGCCGGGGTTTGAACCCCCAATGCCATTTCCAGCCCCACCTCCAGGGCACCCTGGGCCAGCAATTAAGAGTGGGCATGGTGGCACGAGCCTGTAATCCAAGCTCTTGGGAGGCTGAAAACAGGAGAATCTCTATGATTTTAATCTATGTAGTGACACCCCGTAGACCCTTACTAAATTAGAAAAGAAAACATATGGCTTAGAAAAAAATTTTAGTCAAATGTCCCTCAAAAGATTTCTATCTAGAACATATAAAGAATTGAAAATAATCAGCTCCCCATATTTAAAGACCCAATCCAAAAATGGGTATCTAGGATGAACACAAACTTCTAAGATGAAAAAATAAACAGCTTTTCTTTTTTTTGGTACCAGGGATTGAACTTAGGACCTCATACTTGCCAGGCAAGCACTTATTCCACTGAGCTATCCCCCCCCCATGCTTAAGATGAAAAACAATAGAAACAGAAAATAAATATATGAAAAACGTTCAACATCACTGATCATTAAGAGACATACAAATTAAAACAACACTGAGATTCCACCTCACGCCAGAAAGAATAACTATCATCAAGAAGTCAACCAACAGGTCTGGAAAGATAGCTCGGCAGTCTAAGTGCCTGCCTGGCAAGTGTAAGAACCTGCGTTCAATTGCCGGTACTGCATGTCACCCTGACCCCAAAATCCCAAGTGCACCATTTCAGCTACTGAAACCATGCATGGTGGCACACGCCTGCAATCCCAGCACTAGAGAAGCTGAGACAGGAGGATCATTACAAGTCCAAGCTGCATAGCAAGACTGTGTACCAAATACATAAAATAATAATAGATAGAAAGAAGGAGGAGGAGGGAGGAAGGAAGAGGGAAGAGGGAGGAGAAGGAAGAGGAGGCAGAGACTGGGACTGGGACAGAGATGCGGATGGAGACAGAAACAGAGATAGAGATGGAGATAGAGACATCCTCAAATAAGAACAAATGCTGGAGGGGCTGTAGAGAAAGGGCAGACTGGTACAACGACTGTGCAAATCAGTATGGAGATTCCTCAAAAAAACCAGGATTAGAAGTCTCATTCAACTCAGCTATTCCCCTTCTAGATATTTTTCCAGAAGAATTAAAAACATCACACCACTGCAATATATGCACACCTGTGTTTATAGCAGCACAATTTGCCATAGCTAAATCCTGGAAACAACCCAAATACCCATCAACTGAGGAACAGATTAAAAAAAAAGATGTGGTCTTTACTACTCAGCTAGAAAGAAAGATAAACTCAAGGATTTTATAGCTAAATGAATGCAGCTAGAGATGACACTCATAAGTGAAATAAAGCACTCACATGTGTAAAATCATATTGTATCCTGAGTATAAGAAACTGAAATCTTGAATAGATATTATGAAAGGGAAAGAACTGACTCCCCAAGAAACAACTGAGATGGGGAAATGAGAAAAGGAAAAGGATAAATATTTCAAAAAATACATGACACACACACACACAATAGCTAAGACTTACACTGTTAATTTCTTTCAGATCACTGAAGGGAACAATTTGTACTTGTACTCTCAGATCAGTCTTCCCTGTCTGTATCTTATAATCTGAGCAATTACTATGAAGATACCCATATGTAATATATTAACCATTGTTGAGTTTCTATTATCTGGTTTTGAAATTCTATATCATTGTTTTTATTGATTTTTCTCTTCAAAATAAAAAATAAAGTACAATAAAATAAAACAATGGAAAATGTGTGCTGGGCATAGCAGTGAACCACATTGGTACTACCAGCACTCAGAATGCTGGGGCAGGAGGATCCCTGTGAATTTGAGGCCATCCTGAGCTACACAGTAAGTACAAGGTCTGACTGAAATACATGAGAAATGCTGTTTCATAGAACAATACCAAAAAAAGAAAAATCAAGAAACCATGAAAATGTAAGGTGAGTCTTTAGGAAATACTGGCTGGCTTCATGAGCTGCAGCACACAGGGTCTGTACTGATAGCTCCAATCTAAAAGTCGACCATGGATGTCTCCAGAGTCTGGCTTTCTGAGGCCTTCAGTCCTCGTTTTAAGTGTCCTGAACCAATGCTATTCCGTGCCAATTTTCTATCTTACCAAATGCTAATAAAAGGAACAACAACAAATTAGCCATGCACTACAGTGTATACCTATAATCTGCAGCCACTCAGGAAATTCAGGCAGAAGATCACAAGTTTAAGGCTAGCCCAGGCAAGTTAACAAGATCCAGCATCAAAATAATATGGTTCTAGGGCAAGGGGGTTCCAACCTCAGCATCACAAAAAGCAAACAATGGAAAACTCCAATGGCAAGCTTCTTTCTCAGAAAGATCCATACTAGAAAAGCAAATCACAGATCTCCACAAACGCATCAAGGCCGTAACACAAAGACAATGCAGTTCTTATTCCTTTAGCAGTTACACCTATCACTACTATAACTCAACTATTCCTGGTGCTATGGTTTCACCAGGGTATCAATTCAGGAAACAGCCCCTCCTGGCCCCTTCCTACTCACTCATTATCGTGCATCGCCAGGTTTCATGTGTTCAGAGGCAGCTTTTGGAAGGTGGTTGGATCCGAAAACACTATGCTGTTGTGCATGGATTCAAACTCTGCTGAACACGTAACTCAAGGCCTGTTGGGATAGAGGGCTGGGTAGTGGCAGCTCACTGAGGTGGGACCTAGAAGGGTGAGTCTCCCTCCACAACCCCTCCCTTTGCTCTCTGCTTTCCAGTCACCAAGACTTGAGTAGTATCCCTGCCTCCAGGTCTTTCTTCCATTGCAGCATTTGACCCCGCCATGGACTGAAACTCCTGCAGCCATGAGCCAGAATAAACCCCTTTAAATTGCGGTTGTGGGTTTGCCAAGGACAGAGAGAGAGAGAGAGACATGGAATGGGTTCAAAGAGACTAAAAGACATGAACAATAGAAATAGATAAAACATGCAAACCAGGTGTGGTAAAGCAGGGTTATAATCCCACAACTCAGAAGGTGGACGCAGGAGGACTGGCACAAATTGAAGGCCAGCCTAGGCTACATAGTGAGTTGAAAGGCAGCCTGGATTACATAGCTAGACTCTCTCAAAAAGAAAAAAAAAAAAAAAAAAAAAAAAAAAAAAAAAAAAAAAAAAAAAAAAAGAAAGAAAGAAAACTTGAGCACAGTGTCTGATTCAAAAACAACCAGAACCATATTTTGGGAAAAATGTGTGGAACTTCACTTTTTCACACTAGCTACATATTAATAATCATTAATTTTCTTGATTCAAATAGTACTATTGGAGACACATTATCAAGTGTCACGAGGAAAGTGTCCAAATTCCTCTTTTTTTTTTCTTTGTTTTATTTCATTTTTCGAGACAAAATCTCACTACACAGTTCATCCTAGCCTTGAACTCACTATATAGCCCAGGCTGGAGTTGAATTTTTGGCAACTCTCTTGCCTCAGCCTCCAGTGTGCTGGGATTAGAGATCTGAGCCAAGTCACCTAGCTTTTTCTTTTCTTACCTCACTCTTGCTTTGTTGTCCACCTGGCCTTGAACTTTTTCCTCTGCTGAAGTTGTCTTGCAAAACACAGTACCTTCCCTGCCTCAGCTTCCCCAGTACAGGGTATACAGGCATGCAGCACCACACCAAGATCTCAAACTTACTGTTTGTCAAATAATTTGTCAAATAAAGTGTTTCCTGGGGGGCAATAAATGATAAATTCCAGTGTTAAAGTATTGCTGCATCAAAACCCTTCTTTCCAAAGAGGCCCATTTGGAATCTGGGTTGGCACAGGCCAAAGGATGAACACGACTGGATATTCCTGTTCTGTTTAGTACAATGATTCCGAGTTCACACACTTCTTGTTCCTTGCTTTGCTTTCTGGTCCTGGACTGGAGTCAGCGCTCACGCATGCCAGGCAAGGGTTCCCCGGGAACCTGCACCTCCAACCCCTGTCCACAAACGGTCCTACTCACAAACAAAACATGCACACCTACATAAGTATTGTACTTTTCTACCTGACTGAAAAACAAATACCGCACGCGCAAATAGAAAACCAATTGCTACAGAAGGAAGAGCCGGGCGCGGTGGCCTGCGCCGGTCAGCAGAGCACCGGGCAGGCTGATGCGCGAGAATCGCTGCAAGTGGAGGCTGGCCCGGGCTACAGAGAGAGACCCTGTCTCCAACAGGAGAAACAAGACCTGTCAAGCCAGCTTCCTCCCAGTACTCACCCGGACGCACCGGCCTCGCCAGGTCTCTGAAGCTGGAGGACACAGCGTCGGAGTCCAGGGAACCTGACGGGGGCAGAATTCCTTTGCTCGGGGCACGGAGCCTGTGAAGACGAGGAGGGCCACTTCTGAGCAGAGCCCGAGGAAGCGCGCTCCGAACGCGACGGGAATTGGCTCTCGGCAGGACCCGTAGGGCTGATGGCCGGGGACTTCTAGGATCCCACCGGAAGGGCGCAGGCCAGCTCCGAAGCCTGTGCGCTATGTCCTCTCACCGTTCCCTGTACCACCAAGTCCTCGCCCGGCGTAAACGGACTTGATTGCGGAGATCTAGAGCCCTAAAAGCCTGCGGGGGAACTATGACATCACTTCCGCTTCTTAGCCCGGACGGAAAGAGCAAGGACGCGCGGCTCTGACTCGCGCACCTGGGACCGCGATCAGGAGCAGCAATCCCACTTTTCTCCACTTGGGTGCAGATGGGCCCAGGGATGGAGCCACAGCCAGGGCTGGACGCTGAGGCTAGGCCTGAGGCCAAGAGTCAGGTCGGAGCCAGGCCTCGGGTGGTGGCTTGAAGGGGGCGTAGAACCATAGACAAGACTGTCCAAGGAAACGCGAGCGGGACACCCAGGGACAGACAGACTTTTGTGAAAGCAACTGGGCGTTTGTTTCACTGCATGGGCGCAGGTAGACAGAGTGACAGAGGGATGGAGAAGTGTGCCTCTTTTACAGGGATGTAAAGAGGGCAGGGGGAAGATTTAACGAACATCTGTGGTTAAATTGTTCTGGCATGCTCGAATCTCAGCGGGCAAAGTCCTTAAAGTGTCCCTTGTACATTTTGGGGGTGTCTCCAGGTCCTGCAAAATTCCTTCTCCTGTTTTACTTCCTTTCCTATATTTGCAGATGACTGCCTCCAGGTCGGACCTGAATTCTCTGTAGAGTTAGTGCTTTGCCTGGCAAGCATCTTAGGGACTAGGAGAGTTGGGCCAGATTGGATACTTACATAACTGGTTGTAAAAGACAGCTGAGTTTTCCCCTGCACTCTCCTGTGATGCCATTCACTTTGTCATAATTGACAGACTGTTTAGTGTACTTTCCGTTTCTCTGATAAAAGCAGCTAGCAGACGGGATGGACCTGATTTATTGACCAGGACCCTGTTTTCAGTGTCATAAGCCTCGCCACTAGGTAAAAGAAAGCCCCTAGCCAGGACAACCTCGCAAGCCATGCCCCATGTGTGAGGATCCTCACTGGAAGTCAGACTGTCCTGGGAAAATTGTGCTGCCTCAGAGGTCCCTTCACACGGCCTCGTGCAGAGCACCAGCACTGATCCTCATCTTCTGGGCTGGGCCTTGGATGACCAACCCACACCCTGCACCAGAGTTCTCAGAAACCCCCTGGACCATCTCAACTACTGAACTCATAAACCTCACTCACTGTGGAAGAGCATCTCAAGCCTAATGTGGGGGTGACCTATTTCACCCACCCCTCATTCTTGGGACAACTTACTTTAGGTCCAGTTATTGTTATGGGAATGGACAGAACAGTCTCCAGGCTGTTCAAGAGGGCAGTTTTTCCATATTTGTTCTTAGTCATCCCCACTTGCCCCACCCCTCTACTCAGAAGATGTCCTAACAGGGGCTTGGGATAAGAGGATTGGAGAATTAGTGTTGGTGGTACAAACGCTAATTCTGGTACACAGTTTCAGTTTGGGAACATCAAAATTCTGGAGATTGCTAATGGTGAAACTTGCACAACAGTATTAGTCTGATTAGTAAATATTTAAAATTTGTGCTGAGCTAGTATTGTGTGCTTCCAATCCCAGAACTCGAGATGCAGTGGCAAGAGAATCACTAGGAGTGTGAAGCCACTTTGGGCTATATAGGTTAAAGCCAGCATGAACTACACAAACTCACAAAAAATAAAACTACAAGATAAAATTATTAAAAACAGTAAATTTTATGTACTATATATTTTACTATACTTTTTGAGACATGTCCTATCCAAGTAGCCCAGACTGGGCTCAAACTTGGTATACTCCTGCCTCAACCTCGAAGAATACTGGGATTATAGGTGTGCAAACCACACCTGACTTTCACATGATGTATAAGAAAAAAAAAGGGAATCATGGAATGTAGCTACATGCTTTTATATGAGACCACACATTATTACCTATTACCTTTATTTAGTGAACCAGAAACAGGTTAAAATTCAAAATCAGTTTGAGTGGCAGTGCTAAAAAAGTATTCAACAAAAATAGAAACACCTTAAATTGCCTAAAGTTTACAATTACTAATATTGTACATTCAGAAAAGAAAGTTTTAGTGGTACACACCTGTAATCCGAACACTTCAGAGGTTGAGCCAGGAGAATCACTGCAAATTGGACAGCAGCCGGGGGGCTACAAGAGTGAGCACAGGGCCAGCCTGAACTGCACAGTGAGACCCTGTCTCAAAAAAAGAATTAACTGGTAAATGTTAGATGTTTTGGTTAGCAGTAAATTAGATACTGCATCAAGGAACTCATCATAGTGAAAAAATAAAATTTGCCATTCACCTGCAAATTTAAACAATGAGTTAAAACACCTTGTTGGGAGCTGCTAAAGCTGGAAATTGATCATATGTGGGAGGACAGGATGAGGCCTCATTGCTTAAAGCACTCAGAGTACCTCATTCTTGAGAAAAACATTCTGCCTGGACATGTAGGCTATTAGTCACTATTCAGCCTTGTGTCTTACAACTTTGTAAAGATATAAAGGCCCTTACTATTGTTCAGGGGTTGTCTCACCAACAAGGCAGACAGGCTACCACCTGACCCACCTCTTGTCTATCTTCCTCATTCCTGACATTTCTCACTTGGGTACAACTGATCACACAGGTCCCAACAATACCTAATACTAAACACCTTCTCTGGGTGTTGCCAGGCAGGTCTAGAGCTTAAACCAAGGCCCTTACATAAGGTAAGCAAGCGTATGTCCTACCATAGCCAACAAACAAGAATGAATGGCCTGTTACTAGGCAGATGGGCACCAGTGGTTCTCAGGACATGATGGTGCTCTGACCGGAGAAGCGAGTAAGCATCTCAGGCCTTTTATTGCATAGTCTGACCTCAAACTTGAGATCCTTCTGCCTGAGCCTCCCCAAGTACTGGGATTAAAAGTATGAGTCACCATGCCTGGCTCCCTGGGCATTTTCAGTACATTTAGAAATGTAAAATAAGCCTTGCAAACCAGGTACACTCCTGTAGTTCTAGCTTGTGAGAGCCTGAAATAAGAGGAGTGCTTGACCCTAGGAGTTTGAAACCAGACAGGACTTACAAAAACCCTATTCAAAAAGGGGGGGGAGGGGGGTCTATTCTACATTGTGAGTTCTATACTTTATATATAAACTAACATTCCTTACTTTCTTAGAGGTTTTTTTTCTTTAAATCCTTTTATTTTTACATAGGGTCTATTTACAGAGCAGTTATAAGTGATATATATGATATATGATAAACTGAAAAACTTTCCACATATGTTCTATTCACAAAACTGATCTTTTCTGTTAACTTCCTCTTACCAATCAACTGAAACTAAATGAAGGCATTTCCATATTCCATACAACCTTATGGCTTCTCTGCACACTGGATTCACTTATAAAATCACGGCTCATGGAATATCTAAAGCCATTCCCACATTCCTTACCCTATTAATTCCCTAGGGGGTTGTCTATCATAATAAAACGACATAGACGGAATGACTTTAAGCAATTTTATTGGCTTTACCTTGTAGAATGTGAAAGTTCCATACCAGTTTATGGGTAGGACTGGTTTCTGTTTTAGACTTCTGTCCTTGATTTGCAAGCGTCTTCTCATCTTTTCATTGGTTTTCTCTGGGTGTGCCCTCCCTAGCATTTTCTTTTCCTACCAGGTATAAGAATGCAACACAGGGCCTTTTTACCAAAATACATCCCCAATCCTTTCTTACTACATTATTATTTTGAGACACAATATTACTAATTTGCTGATGCAAGGCCCAACCCTGTGAGCCTCCTAGGTCAGCCTCCCAAGATGCTGAGATTATAGGCATGTGCCACTAGACTTGAATTCACTTTTCTCACAGGGACACTAAGGATGTTACAGTAAGGAATGACTCAGCATCATTTTTTTAAGCCTCATTTTAATGGCATTTTTGAAGTCAAAATACTCTTACATTGTGAAGAAGTAGCAGTTTGGGCTTCAAAATATAAACTGAAGGGGAAGAATACACTATTTAAATTTGAAAATTTCTCTTCAGGGTGAGTTCATATATACATATTGAAGATTGCAAAATCTAGGCTGGGAAGATAGCTCAGTAGAATAAGCACTTGCCTGGCAAGCACAGAGTCCCAAATTCAATCCCCAGTACCAGAAAAAAATAAAGATTATGAAATCTCCCAGATACTCTGCATTTATACTCCTTCCCTTCAGCAAGATTCCTGATATGTTTGGAATATAGTAAAATCTTTTTCACTTTTCTGACTGGCATAGAATTGTCTCCACTATGAACTCTTTTTGTTTGTTAAGAACTGAGATAGGAGTAAAGATGTTCCTAAATGCCTTCCATTTGTGTCTCCCCAGAGTTCATTGGTATCTTTAAAATAAATAAGATACATTTAAGCTTTCCCACATGCCATACACTGATAGTTTCTCTTCACTATGTCTTCATTCATGATTATGTAAGGAATATGGAGGTCTTTCCCACACTCCTTAAATTCATAAAGCTTCCCCAATACCACATGCCATACAGGCCCTGCCCCCGGGAAAGCTGAGCCAGTCAGAGGCCAGGTATGGTAGGACATGACTGTAATGCCAGCACTGACGAGGCTAAAAATGGAAGAATCACTGTGAGTCCAAGCTGTGAAGTGAGACCCTGTACCAAATATATTAAAAAAAAAAAAATTATAGGGCTTCTTTCCTGTTCTTTCAAATACTGAAATAAATTGGAATGAAGGATTTCCCACACTGTTTCCATTCACAGGGTTTTTCTCCAGGATAGAGTTATGTGTGATAGGTAACACATACAGAAAACCTAAAGGCTTTCCCACATTACAGATGTGTATGGTTTTTTGGCACTGTGTGTCCGAATGTGATAATTCAGACTAGAGGAATGTGTAAATGCTTTCCCACATTGCTTGCACTCAAAGGGCTTCTCTCCAGTGTGAATCCTCAGATGTTTGCTAAGATTTGAGGAAATAGCAAATGCTTTCCCGCACTTAACACATTCAAAAGGTTTCTCTCCAGTGTGAGTTCTCATGTGTTCATTAAGGCGGGAGGACCTAACAAAAGCTTTCCCACATTCTTTACACTCATACGGCCTTTCTCCAGTATGGATGCGGATGTGTTTGGTGAGGTTTGAGTTCTGAATGAAGGCTCTCCCACAATCCTTACATTTGAAGGGTTTTATCCCGGTGTGAATTCGAACGTGATCACGAAGGCACAAGGAAGTTCTAAAGGATTTTCCACATACTTTACAGTCAAAGGGCTTCTCTACAGTATGACTTTTCATATGTTCATTGAATTGAGAAGACATTGTAAAGACCATCTTGCATTCCTTACATTCATAGGGGTTCTGTCCATTATGGGCTCCCATGTGAATATTAAGGTAGGCAGAATACCTGAAGTCCTTTCCACAGTCCTTATCCTTGTAGGATTTTTCTCCATCCTGAGTTTGCATCACGACAGCAAGGCTGTTGGAGTGAAGAAAATCTATCCTTCTCTCATTGAGTTCATGGAGTTTGTTTCCACTCTGTATTCTGCTGTCATTCTGAATGTCTGATTGATCAACAAACACTTGCCCATAGTCACTAGCTATGAAGAGTTGGTCCTCAGGACACGTTCTTGGGTAAAGGACAGCTGGAGGTTGGCTAATGATTGGTTCATGCTGGTTAGACATAGAAAGTTTCTCTCCACTAGAGATTTCGCTGTCCAGAGGAAGGATGTCTGTTCCATACTGATCACACTCAAAAGTGCTCCCTTTATTCTCAGGAGCCATATATGACTTGAGGGCTGAGTGTCCACCGATGAAGTCTCTACAATGCTTAAAATCACAGAGTTCTGCTCCATTGTGGCTTCCAGCCTATTGATAGAAAAGATGAATACTGATACAAAGATTTTTATGGGTTCATTAAAAGATCCCATGCATCCAAAGGCAGAAACATTATAAGGATTACCTCACTATGACCATTTGCATCAGATATATATAGCTCCTGTTCAGTTGATTTATAGTTTGAGTCTTGCAGTGTTACCAGGGCTGGCCTCAAATTCCTGGACTCAGGCAATCCTCCTTTGTCAGCTTCCCAAGTAACTAGTACTACAGACATTGTTGTGGCTTCTATAGAGATTTCCATCCTAAAATCCACATGTGGTCATGGGCGGCACTTTATCAAGTGGCTAGATCTAGGGTGTATACTACTGGCATTAAGAGTGTGATACTGGGATTAAGAGTGTTTACCCATTAGCGCACTAATTAGTGTACTATAATACTGAGTGTAGATAATGGAAGACCAACCTTGGGTGTGGGTAGCACCACCCCAAAGGAAGGTAGGCTAGACAAAATAAAAAGGAGTGACAGGCTGCAGATGCTGCTTACTATACTGCTTTGCTACCTTCTGGCTGACACTAACAGTTTCTCCTTTGTGATTCTCTCTGCCGTATCACCCTGCCTTGGAGCCAGTTGACTATGAACTAAAGCCTCTGCACGCTAAGCTGAATAAATCTTTCCTTCTTTGTTTTTTTGTTTTGTTTTGTTTTTGTCTTTTTGAGACAGGGTCTCACTACACAGTTCAGGCTGGCCTGGAGCTCACTCTGTAGCCCAGGCTGATCTTGAATTTGCAATGATCCTCCTGCCTCAGCCTCCCACGTGCTGAGATTACAGGCATGCACCACCACGCCCATCTTCCTCCCTTAACTTGGGGGGTATCAGGTATTTTGTGCTAGCAGCAAAGAAAAGTAAATAAATTACTATATCTAGTTTTTTGATTTCTTAAAGGTATGATTGAAATGTTATGGTTTACATCTAGTTTTCTCCCCAAAGTCTCATGTAGCCATGAGGCAGGGACTTCTAGAGTCTGAGATAAATTCATGATCAAGGCTGAGAGTATGGGCCTGAGTGCTGCTGGGATTATGGGTGTGAGTGTTACACCCAGCCTGAGGCAGATAGCCTGAATGTAACATAAGACAGAGAGACAGACTTCTCTGTTGCCATTGTTGCTACTATTTCCCCATTTGCTCCCTTGCTCTTTGCTTCCATGAAAGGATGCTCTCTGCCCTGTGCCACTCTACCTTGGAGCCAGCCAAGTATGGATTGAAACCTCCAGTAACTGTGACTAAATAAACCTTTCCTTCCTTCATTTTGGGTGTCGGGTATTTGTCCCAGCTAGCAGAGAAGAGTAACTAAGACAGAAGGCTTTGCTAGGAACTCTGTTACCTACTTTGATTTTTTATAGTTTCAAAAAAATCTTTTTAAAACTACACAGTTATATATCTGAGAATACGTATTTGTGGGCACTCAGATGCAACAAACTTAAAACTTTTGGGCTCTTTCAAATTCATCATCCCAGGCCTGCCGTGCCAGCCCTGCCGCCAGGGTGGGCTGAGATGGCACTTGAGACTGGGCATATAATCCCATCTCTTGGGAGGCTGTAAAAAAGGTGGATCACTACAAGTCCAATCTAGTAGTGAGACCTTGAACACCTGTAGACCCTTCCCTAAAATTTAAAAAGAAAAATTCATCATATTCCAGGTTTCCCTACAAAGATGCTACTTTCTCTCTCAGAACCAGGTAACTTCTCTAAAATGTCTCTCACTCTTCTGATTTTTTTTAACAGAATTCTTCATCTTACCCAATCATGGAAAATATCTTTGTGACTAGGTAAGTGGCACACATTTTTAATCACAGCTTTCTGGAAGCTGAGGCAGGAGGAGTTCCAAGCCAGTCTTGGCTACACAATGAGCTCAAGACGTCTGAATTACAGAGTGAGACTCTATCTCAAAAAAGAAAGGAAGGGAAACAGAAAAGGGAGAGATGGGAGGGCAATGGGGAGCAGAAGGAGGAGAGGGGCTAAGGGAGGAAAACAAGAGAAGGGAAGGGGAGGGGGGAGGGGAGGGAAGAGAAAAATATCCTTGTGACCCTTACCATGAATATATCCCTGGAGGTTGGTCCCCTCAGAAAATCCTGCTCAAATGCTGATCCTTTGGTTTTAAGTTCCACTTTCCATTCTGCACTCAAAGAGAAGAAATGTAAAGGGTTTGGAGACAGACATGGCAACAGAAGAAGGAAGTGAAAATGATAAGGAGCATTTCTCTTTTTGAAGTAAACACAATTTTGAAAAAGGCCACACCAACATAGGTGGGTGGCAAATGCCTCTACTACCAGCACTTAGAAGGCTGAGGTAAGAGCATCACCATAGTTCAGGGGCAGCCTCAACTTCATAGCATGACCCTGTTTCAAAAAGCAAAAGAAGAAGAAGGAGGAGGAGGAGGAAGAGAAGAAGGAGGAGGAGGTGAAGCAGCAGCAGCAACAGCAAAGATAAAGACAAGGGACCGAGAGTTTACATGATTTTTAGGCAAGCACAGGGACCAGCACCACTGCCAGCTCTGCCCCCAGAGCACACTGAGCCAGCCACAGAGTCTGGGTGTATGGCTCACCCCTTAATTCTAGTGCTTTGGAAGGCTGAAAACTGGAGGATCACTATGAGTCAGAGCTGCATAGTGAGACCCAATACCAAATATACATATTTTTTAAATGTTTACATGATTCATAAAACCTAAATTCTATGAAAATTAAAACTAGTGGTACAGATAAAGGACATTACTGGAGAAGGAAATGGAAATACAAGAGAGAGAGACATTCATCAGCACAATGAGGCTACAGAAGGAACACAATGACCTATATTGTGAGATCACAGGAAGGACTGAGAAGACAAAGCCTACAGAATGATCTGGAGCTTCTGAGCTTCAAAGTTTCTGCATTATAAACAGTGAACTCGCAGCACACAGTCATTCTCCAGGAGCACTCACCTTCCAGAGCGCTTCCCCCCCCCATCCTTAACTCTTCCTGTTCCAACCAAGAGACGAGGCTGGGTTTGAGGAGCTCACATCCTGTAGGTGGAGAAAGAGACAGGCACTGGGTGGAGAAGATGCGGGCCTTCCCCAGTTTCAGGAAATGATAGTTCTGATAAAAGCAATGAAATAGTTATAAAAAACATGTAGATAGCCCCTCTCTTTGACCCAAAAATATTGCTGTCCCTAACCACTGAAATCTAAATCCAAGCTTATGTTCATTAAAAAACAAAACAAAACCAAAAACACCATGACTTTTATCTGAATAGAAAATAAAGTACATGAAACACAAATCTTCATTTTCATAGGAGAAATGGTTATACCTGTGAATTTCTCTCTCTCTCTGTGTGTGTGTGTGTGTGTGTGCACGTGCGTGCGTGCGGAAGGTGCTAGGAAAGGAACCAAAGGTCTTGCCCAGCTAGGAAAGCTCTCTACCTCTGCGCTATACCCCCAGCCTGTACAACTGTGATTCTAAAACATTACAGAGCATCAGATCCACCTGGACAGCTTGCACATCACAGATGGCTAGGCCCAATCACTAGGCCAAAGATGGGGACTGAGAATGTACTCATCAAACAGTGACAGTGATGCAATATTCTTGATTTCAGACCACATTCTGAGAACTCAAGTGTAGAGTGAAGCCTACTCTGGCAGGGGCTACATCTCTGTCATTTCTCACCACATCCACAGTTGGTATCACTGGTCCTGTAACACATACTGAGTACATACAGCACTCGGCACAACCTGTTCCTTAAGAGGCTACAAGGCC
>PVKA01043655.1:0-16631 GCA_004027165.1 Ctenomys sociabilis
GGAGAGGAGAGGAGAGGAGAGGAGAGGAGAAGAAAAGCAAGCAAGCTTGTGAATTCTCTTGAAACCAGAAAGGGGGGCAAACTAAAATAAAAATAACTGCTGTGCTTCTTATTTAAATTAAGAAATTGAGAGCCTTGTATTAATTAAAATTAGCAAAGAACTGTTGTGGGAATTAATTGCAATAATTAATTCATGACTGCTTAGTGGAGAGTACAGCCAGTATTAATATGATCACCATTAATAAAATAACAATCTTAAATCCTCTACTAACAATAATAGTGATGGAAATGTTCTGCCAGGCTTTAGAACACATGTATTTGAGGCTTCATCCAAGGCCTCTCTCTACAAGAGGAGAAAAAGCCACTAAATAAAGCCTTACTTCTTGGAGTCCGCTGAACTTCAAAGCCTGGGTCTTTGTCCAACCCTGTATTTTGTATTGAATTTGCCATTCTGTTGTAAATCCATCAGCATGAACTCAGACCCATACCCTGTTCAATTACTTAATAGCATACTGCCCTTCAAAGGGCAGAGGCTTTGAGGAAATCCAAACTAACAGGGTGGGAGGTAAGGGAATAAACCAATGATATGAATTCCCCTGCAAAAGATAAATGGTATCTATTAAATGAGTACACAGATTCCTGAATAAACACCAAGAGCATTCCTCTGTGTCATTTTGAAATCCAGACTATATTAACGAGAGAGCAAGGTGCCTTACTCTTTGTCACACCACGAAGTTTTCATTCTTTCCAAACGCTATTAGCACTAATGGGAAATTTTATTACCTCTCAAAGTGTGTGTAAAAACCAAGTGTCTCTAAAAGTATTATTTTGTTGAAATTTATCATAAGGACTATTAAAACAACATACAAAGATGTCAGTGTTTCATCTGAACACCTTGTTGTATCCAAGCTTGCTATTGTACAATGTCAATTTACACACTCTATTAAGTACACACTCCATTTTGATTAGACCACATTGCTCCTCCTGAGGGAACACCTGGGCTTAGGTTGTTCCTCTAGCTAAAAGGGTCTTGGTAAGCTGGTAAGAGTTCCATCATTCATCTGGGACTCTTCCAAGCTTACCTGGGTGTCTGACATAGTAGGCATTCAATTCATGGTTGTTAAGGCACTCAATTTACGTCTTTTAATGACAATTATCTTTATCTTGATGGTACCTATGGAAGGCACTGTATCTGCCTGATAACTAATTCTGGAACCAATTCTAGGAAGTAGGTATAAGCAGCACTAATTCAAAGACAAGAAATCCCAGTTCAGGGCTACCCAGGGCCATATATCTGGTCAAGCAAGTTGAAGAGATTCAGATTTCAAAGCCAGCTGAAGGAAAATTTAAAGCAAACACTGCTGTCTTTCAAAAAAAAAAAAAAATAGTCACCTGTAATTATTGAACCTCTTCTCCCTGGTTCCCACTGACCTTGGAATGCCTTGGCCATTAATGGTCCCTTACAATCACTATACAAAGTGCATTGATCTGAATGTGTCTGATTCTAGGCCATACCTCAGATGTTTTAGTGATTCCTAATATCAGAATGTTATCTTGTCCCTAAAGGTAGGGAAGAAATAAAATTTTTATTTCATTAGAATTATGCTGTACTTTCACTGTGATACTAGACCATGAAACCTCAGCTACCTAGTTAAGTCTGGGTGGTAGTTGGAAACCTCTTAAAGCCATAAAGCAAATTAATACCCATAGAATTCCACTAGAGGCACCAAAGGTTTCTATGCCAATGTCACAGTGTTCAGTGACATTGTGATGAGAAAGGCACAGATAGTAGAATCAGAGAATGACAGGGTTGGAATCTGTACCCCCTCCCAAATACAAATACAACCTGGTGACCCAGGGAAAACTGACTGCTTGAATCTATCAAAGTGTACTGCAAAATGTGAAGAACAAGGCAGGATGTGGTGGAGATTAGTAGCTGCTCACCAACACTTGTTATCTCTACTCCTAGAAAACTTCTCTCATTGTGGAACAGGCATGGCAATGTAAATTCTTCCCAATGGAATCTAAAAGTGTTACAACTTCTGAACATATACCCTGAGACTAAGAGTTGGCCCCTCTGTGCTATCTTCTACTCTTTTCATTGGATAGAGCCTATGAAAACAAGTTCTAAGGGATGGTGAGGAAATACAACACATGACGCCTGGTCCCTGAATAACTGTATGAAGCAGAGCCGCCATCCATCAACCTATAATACACACAGACACACACACAGACACACACACAGACACACACACACACACACACACACACACACACACACTGAACTATTGGTGAGAATGAAATAAGAATCTATTTCTTTGAGATGGTGAATTGTTGTACCCCTTCATTGCAGAAGCCTAGTTTTACCTCTGCAGAGAATATCACTACTCATTACAATGTTAGGCACAAAATGGTACCCAATAAATAAATGATGACCAATAAATACCACTATTACTGCAACCAATACCACTGCCATACCCACTGTGTAAAGCATCAATTTTTTACATAAGCTGAATGCTCCAGGGCTACAGACCCCATGGCTGCCTTTAGTTATAGAAAGGCAAATTAATGAAAGACAGATGGCTCTAGAGAAAAACAAACACAAGTTTTATCTGTAGCAGAAATATTTAAAGCATACCCCCTTCCTGAGAGATGGAGAACTTGGATTTAACAAAAAAAAAGCCATAATCTTTGTTGCTTTTTCTAGATGAATATCTGAGAATATAGGATATAAGCTTATAAATTCTGCCCTAGAAGAAATGTGAGGAGGTCCACACATAATTAGGAGTGTCCATAATGTACACAGGTTACTCAGCAAGTCTGCAAGTACTTATTATCCAACTAAGTATCAAGTGTCTACTAACTGATGTTGTATAGATATTAGTTTTTCCCTCATTCCAATCACATCAGGAGAAAATAAGCAATTTACTGTGTACATGTGGAAAGTGAAAACGGAGAGGAGCCACAACTAGCTACTTTGTGTGGGCAAGAGATAGAAGGTACCTTAGACTTTTCCTTATCATTGCCGTGTAAAGACTTTCAGTCCATTCATAATCTGCACACACATCCAGACACAGTCTAAGGACAATGGGTCACCCCAATAAAAAGAACAATTGTCTGGGTTAGCCATGGCCTAAGAACTCTTCCCTCAGTTATATCCTTTGCTATACAAAAGGAATTCTACTTAAATTAGTACTTTTTTTCTTATAGTGTCAAACACAGACCTATTTTTTACTAAATTTTATAGCTTATGTTTAGTTGTCCTCCCAAAGCCTCATGCAGTCATGGGGCAGACTTCTAGAGTTGATAATTAACTCATGATCCACTGGGATTATGGGTGTGAGTACTACAGCCAGCCTGGGGCAGATAGCCTGAATGCAACTTAAGGAAGACAGACTTGTTCTCTGTAGCCATTGTTGCTGTTACTCCTCCCTTTTTCTCTTGCTGCTGTGCTGCCTTCAGCCACCATGAACTGCTGCCCTCTGCCATGTGCCCTTCTGCCTTGGAGCCAGGTGAATGTGGACTGAAACCTCCAGTAACTGTGAGCTAAATAAACTTTTCCTTCCTTCATTTTTACTGTCAGGCATTTGTCCCAACCAATGAGAGAAGAGTAACAGAGGCACCAAGTCATTCTGAAATGTAAATGTCTAAGAAAATAAATTTTAAATACCTTAGGAGTACTATAGCTGTCAAATTAATTCAATTTTAGAATATTGCCTCAGTTGAGTCATTCTGTAAAATAATCTGAGACCTTTAAAAAATATCATCTGTATAGATCTAGACAGTTTCAAACAAGCACCATGTGCTACCTTCAGACTGTTCTGCTAAAGGGTGGCACTACTATGCTCTTCTCTCCTCTTGCCACATCTCTAATCCCTCCCACTGTGAGGATCCCAGCTCTGTTGCTGCTGTGACACTTACCAGCTTTAATGCAATGAACTTCTGCCCTCAAATCTATTCCTCCCTCCCTCACTACCATCCTCTCACCCCAAATACTCAGGGTAGAGATTCAAGAGAGATTTTGGAATCTTACTCTTTTCTTTATCTCATGACAGCTAGCCCATGCTAAGCATGACAATTTTACTTCCAAAATGTACCCTACTTTACCAATTGGATCTTGATTTATTGTTGTTTGAAGATGGAATATTCCCAATTGGCCTGGTCTGACCTTGAAATCCTTTGTTCAAGTTTTCCTTGAGCTTCAGCCGTCCGAGTAGCTGGAACAACATAGCACCAGGTCTTATTCTGTTTGATTCTTTCCATCTCCCATACCAACTTCTTAGTGAAAATCATCATCTGTCTCGTCTGATACTGTTAGCCTCAGAATCATTTCCTACTCGTAGTCTTTCCAATCAGTTCTCTATACATTACAATCATCTACTGCCAAACAAACTAGCTTTAGTCACACCTACATTTTGAGCCATTCAGTAACTTCCCAATGCTTTGTAATAAAATCTAAACTTCTTCAAATGGCTTATGAGGCTCTGCATGACCTTATCCAGCTCATAGCCATCAGACAGCCCCTTGCTTCCTCTATGCTTGCTCCCCCAGGACACCCTAAATGACACCTCCAGGGGGAGCCAAATCTGACCATAAAAGCTAATGTACACCTCTGCTTTTATTTTCTCCCTATTGCCCTCCAATTACAGCAATTTGTAGGATTTCTCTTTTTATTTCATTCTTGACCTGTTATTAACATCTCTGAAGCTAAGTTCCAGAAAGACAAGGAGCAAACCACTTTTAGAAGACACTTGACTGGTGGACATATGAATGCACTCAGTATCTCTCTCAAAATCTTTTTCAATGGCTGGGGAGATAGCTCAACAGTCTAAGCACCTGCCTGGCAAGTGCAAGGATCCGGGGTTCTGCATGCCATGCCAGGGTGTGTGTATTGGTGCATGCCTGTAGTCCCAGCTCTGGGGAGATTAAGATAGGAGGATCACTATGAGTTCAGCTGCACAGTGAGACCCCATGCCAAATAAATTAAAAATTTTTTAAAAACCTCTCTCAAAAATCTTTCTGCCCCTCCTTCTGCACACTCCCCCAACCCCCTGTTTCCTCGTCAAATAGCCAGTAAGATGCAGAACCAGCTACAAGTCTAGGAGTCTGGCCCTGGTGTCCCTTTCCTTGCTACCACACCATTAATAATGACTGTACAGCAGGGAACCTGGCTCACTGTAGGAGGTCTGTGAATGCTGCAAGAATAAATTATAAAGTAAACTTTATTTGTGGATATTTAGAGAAACATGATGCCTTTCTAGGTTCCCTGACCCATTCCTAGTCCTATTATTTATGTTGGTTTCCATCTTCTCTCCCTTCCTATTTATATGCTCCTGTAAGAGGATAATAACAATTTATGTAACTCTCATGGTCTCGATCATAATAGAAGTTCTCAAAAAAGTTTGCCTAATGTATGCAGTCAATTAAAATAGATATTAGCCATAATTGCAAAAACTAAAATTAAACCAAGTGTTCCTATAACAAATAAGTGTACCAGTTAACATTTATCACTTCAGTCATTTATTGAGCTGACTTAATTTTAGAGGTATTCTCTGTTTCCAGAATTAAAAAGCCATTTTATAGACTGTGGTTTTCTACTCTAGGAGTGGCTAGGAATCATGTTTATTGGAAAAAATAAGGCAGGAGGAGGCAATGGAGGGAAGAACTATCTTAAAAAGCTTTAAAATCTTCTGAGCAGGCAGTAAGTATCAGAGCTTGTCTTTCCCAACACACTTAGCATTTTTTCCTGGGCTACCCTCTCCCCCTTGCTTCCTAGGTTCCTCAAATATTATTAAACCTCATTATGGGGCTCAATGCTAAAAAGGCCTTTCTACCTTATTAATACAGAATTCTGACCTGGGAAACACTTTCCACAAAAGAGATCAAAGACCCAGATAGGACAACTTAAGAGTGGGAGCTATCTAACAGGTATGTATTTCTAAGTTTATAACCACTGTGACAAACTCCAAAACTCTCTTCTAGAGTGTGGCTTTCTACTCCATTAGTAGATGGTAATCATTTATAGTTCATGTAATAGGCTAAGCCTCTGGCTGAGGAAATTTCAATGACTATCAGGAAACATCCTAAAGGAAGGAGCTGCCAGTTCAAATGCTAAAGTTGTCAGTGGCAAAGATTTATGAATCTCTTCCAGGTTAGGATAATGAAGAGGGGGCAGAGGTGAAGAAATAAGTTCTGTCCTTTCTATGAGTGTCTGTCAATAGTTAAATTGTTTCCCCCTGCAAAGATATGTTGAAATCCTAAGCCCCATGTCTTCCAATGAGACCTTATATAGAAATAAGGTCATCATAGATATAAATAGTTAAGACAAGATCATAGTAGAAAAGGACAGACCCCCTAATTCAATATGACTGATTTCTTTATAAAGTAGCCATATGAAGAAAGACACAGGAGAAGTACAGATGAAGACAGGAGCATAGTACTGTACATTATTTTCTATTCACTTTTTTGTGAATTTACTGGGGACATGCCTATGCTTTGGTCACTCCTACCATCCTTGCAAGTGTGGGACCATAGAGCAAGGTGTCTAAAAGCTAAAAAGAACCAAAGGTTCTTGCCTGCTGTCATCAGAGGCCAAGAGAAAAGAATAGAAGAAATTATGTTAGGAGGAACTAACTCTGACCACATCCCCCAATTTGAGACATTAAGCTTTTAGAATTATGAGAAATTAATACCTGTTTTCTTAAGTACCCCCACACCCCCTCAGTTTGTGGTATTTCCTTATGGCAGCCCCATGAAACAAGTAAGGCAATAAAACTGAGATATTTTAATAACTTGTGTTGGCCAAGCCTAGTCCCTGGCAGCCAGAGTGCCACTAATCCCAGGGCTTCTCATTGAGTGAGCATCACAATTTTTTTTTCAAAACAAAAGAAAATGTTTCTACAGTTTAAAAAAAGGGAAAAAAAGCAACCTCCACGTTGTTCCACATCAGCAAACACACTTAATAGGGAGTATAATTATCTTCCAGAAATCACAAGTTAGAAGTATGGGTTCAGTGGTCAGACATCAGTATTTCAAGGCTCATATGCTGGCCCTGCGACTACCACCTGTGGAGCATTGAGCTCAGTTTCCTTATCTGTAAGTGGCAAAGTTAATGTAAACTGCCCTTCAGGTGAACACACCCAGCACATTGTGAAGCCTCTGGAATTACACAAAGAATACTCCGTAATTCCTGCAGTGTGGTCTCTTGGGATGTATCACTTGATTGTATTTTATCACTTGATTGAAGATTATTTTTTATTTGCTTTGTTGTGAATTCACTGAGGACAACCCTAGGCTTTGGACACTCTTACGTTCCTTGCAAATGTGTGACAGGTTGTCAATATAGCTAGGGAGTAAAGGCACAAATTTATTGTTTCCTGTAAGTGTGAGGATCACAGTGTAGTACCCAAGCCTGTGTCATATACAGTGCCCAGCATGAGTAAAGGGGCCACACAATGAGCAAACAAATTCTGTGACAGAAGAATGTCACAGCAGATACAAGCTAGGATAGAAACAGGAGTTAAATGCTTTATTCCAAGTTCAAGATCTGGACTTGCCTGTTTCCTTCTGGCTGATCTGTCACACACACAATATGGAGATCAAATCAGGACACTAGTTTCTCACTGGGGATTATGGAAAAGTCTATTAAACCAATGAAAGACAAAATAATTCATGCAGATGACAAGTAAGAAGTTAGTGATTTTATAAGAACCAGCAAAAGCTGAAAATGCACTTAGTTCTCTATGGCTGCCCTCTGCTGAGTAGAGACAGGCTTTAAAGTTTGAAAATAATCCCCAATCCAGACCATATGATATAGACACTATGTACAGGACTGACAACATCTGGACCAGTGGTCAACAAACTACAGCCTGAGGTACATCAGCCCTTGATATTATAAAGAAAAGAGCTGTTAGTCAAGTCACCCATTCACTTGCATCTTGCCTGTGGCTGCTCTTGTGTGACAGAGGCAGAGTAGAATGATTGCAACAAAGACGTACAACACAAAAAATAAAAAATGTTTACTCTCTGATTCTTTAAAGAAAAGTC
This sequence comes from Ctenomys sociabilis, assembly GCA_004027165.1. Lineage (NCBI taxonomy): Eukaryota > Metazoa > Chordata > Mammalia > Rodentia > Ctenomyidae > Ctenomys > Ctenomys sociabilis. Next base: position 8,046 of record PVKA01043655.1, read on the forward strand.
TTCTGGCCTCTAGTTTTGACTTTCTCATTGTGATTATATAAAAATTAAATTCTAAGAGGACACAAATCTTGTCTGTCTACTGAGATCTTTATCACTGATATTGAACAAAACACTTGCCTTATAGCAGGTGCTCAGTGAGGATCCTAAGTAAGAACTGAGTATGTAGGCAAATATTCCTGATAAGCATGATCAATAGCATACAATGCTTGTGGTATGCCCACAGGGCTGGACTACCCGCAGAGGATCTGTGTACTCTGAGAGACCAAAACAAGAGGAATCTGTGCTGCTGTGGGATGTCCCTTGGGTTGCCTGGGAAACCTCTGTGAGTAAAAATCTGGACTAACAAACAGGACATAATTGTTACCAGAAATCAGTGAATCCACACTGCCAGGTAAGACGAAACCTAACTAACAAGAGCCTTTCAAACTCCTTTTCCTATGTCTATACATTTACATTAGAAATGCTTTAAGGGAATAAACATTTGCAAAGAAGTTCAGACTGAGGGTTCTCTTGTACAGTCCCAAAACAGCTGTCAAAAGCCAAATATTTAAAAACGCAAATGTTCAAGGTACTGAGGGGAAAAAAATTGCAGATCTGAAAAATAAAGTCCACTCTGCTCTGCCATAACAAAAACAAAGAAAGAAAAGAAAAAGCCAGACATTTCTAAGAATGCTCTTTTAGTATTCATATTAAGAGCATGTGCAACTGCAATGAAGTTGTTTATGGTTAGATTCAAAGTAAAAGGGATCCTTTAAATCAGAAATATGATCACTTAAGACTTGCAGAATAACTAAAGAATTCGATACTATTTGTCTTATTCTATATTTTTCTTCTCAACTATTGCTTCCTCGCACATGTGTTCAGCCAACTTTGGTCAGGAGATTCCCAGTGATCTCTCCACCTATGGTTAACGGGACATGAATGCTGTCACGTATTCTTCTCAGCAACTTTGTAAAACTGCAGCCCTTTTACATATTACAGGTATGTTCTCACACAGCATTTTTGAATAGTACAAAATTCTATCTTTCTAGGTGGTGGGAGTTTTAATTACACAGTTGTAAGATCACACTTAAATTTAAATAAAAGAAGCATCATGCTTCATTTCTGATCAAATATGAAACAATCAAAACGTCATTCTGAAATTTGATCTAAAGTAACAATCAAGGATCATTCATAGGTTAAATACCTGTAGCAAATACATAGCAAAAACACAACAAGAGTTTTGCTTGGTATAGATTTTTTGGATTGTTTATTCTTTTAACATTCCTTTTCTAAGCCTATCTAATTCATATTCCACTCATCTCTCTCATGACAAAATTAAGGCACTATATTAAAAATGAGTATGGTCTACAAAACTGTTTTTGCAGTATTAAGAAAATTTATTTTACTACATGGGATGTGCCAAAGTTCAACAAGGATTTACTCATTGGTTGAGGAATGTTATACTCCATTCAGAAGTAGGCTTCATTTCTTTTTCAGTCACACTTGGAGAGATGTGGTCAGGGATTTCTACACAAATCTTTAAAGAGCTGAGGCTCCACAGGAAGGCAAATGATTTGCAATAGGACATTCACTCCCAAGGCATTGGCCAAGAATGGCTAATACTGAAGGTCTCACAGAGAATGTCTTTCCATTATTGTCTTATCTTACTTTTGCTACTGCTGTTAGGAGAGTGTTTTCAATTGCTAGCTTCTCAGATTCTTTTTACCTTGGGGCTTATATGCCTTTATTATAACTAATATACACTGTAAGTACATCTTCATTGAAAGGAAAGAAAATTAATGGTTAATTACAGCAGATTCATTATTTTCCATGAGAATTAGACATCACAAAGTATTACTTCTTAACCAAAGCTCTTCATGTTACTGAAATCACAAAATGAAATGATGTCCACCTTTTCATGGCCAGCGAAATAACACTTGTGCAGAGATCAAAAGTCTGGCACACGGCCCAGTGGGACCTGAGACCAGGCACTCACAGTGGATTTTAAAATTGTTTGATTTTTCTTTTTAAAATCTATGTACTGTTGTCCTCTTATTTATTTCAAACCTTCTGGGTTGGAGTGTTAATAAAATCTCACATTTGTAAACCTCTCATGTAGTATGATGGATGCCTACTTAAATTTTTTGTTTATTCTGGTTGAGAGTAACTGAATCTCAACCACTTCCTGAAAGTATCTAATGGTTAAAACAAAAATTGAAAAGCTCACTAAAATCACAAACAGACATAAACCCCCAAATACCTAAACACTGAGCCTCCAAACACATGGTATAGTTTTGGCTGGAAGCAGTCAGATGCCAGTAAGTAGAAAAGTTTACTCTTGGTAAGAAAAGATCAAGACAAAGAATGGAATGAGGGAAGATATAGGACTATTTTGGCTTGAAACCAAATATAATCTAATTCAACTAGAAACTAGTATTTCCAAAACCTTAAATGTGTACTACAATGGGATGATTTCAATCAACCCTACTCTTATTCCAGGATCTTTCAGCAGACAAACCAGCTTCTTATGTCAGAAAGAAAACTGATACAAGCAGGTGCCAATTTATCAATTTCACAACCATCCTCCACAAATCTCTTTGCACCTGTCCCTGTGCAAGTGCCCTCCCATCCTGTGGGAGGCACATGTACCCACTGGACTTCCTCCTTCTCCCTTCTCCCTACCCCATGGTGGCAGTTCTTTAACTTGAGTGTGCATCACACTTGCCTGGAAAGCTTGCAAAAATAAGGCTGTTGGGCCCCAAACCCAGAGTTGTAGACTGAAAAGAAACTTTACTTTAAAAAAATTTCCAGGTGTTGATTTTACTGGTTTCAGAGCAGACTTTGAGATCCACTGTTTCAGGACCTACTACTTTATTTCTCCCAACCAGACCCGTCAGCCTCTCCTTCCACTCCGCTCTCTATTCTAAGCATATAAACATGTTCAACTTCAACCAATCTGAACTAGAAGCAGAAATCTTTCCTTACCTCATCATGAATGGCTGTAGCCTATTTCTCTGTCCTCCTTACACATCCAAATTGATAAGAGAATGTTCTCTATACACCAGTTCTTTCCTTTAGTCTTCTTCTTCCCCACTCTGCAATCAGACTCATGAATGTATTGAATAAATTCATACTTTGATCCTGTAGGGACTCAAGATTTTCCAGACCAATGGAGACCCTGTAAGATGCTATTTGACTCAGCTTCTTTCTACTGCCCGCACTAATCAGCTGTGCACACAATGTTTCTCCTCCTCCAGATTTTTTAAAAAATGTATTTGATTGTTACAGGGTCTCACTACACAGCTCAGATTCATAGTGATCTTCCTGTTTTCAGCCTCCCCAGCACTGAGATTACAGGCATGCACCAATATGCCTGGACTCTGGCCAAATCAGCATGCCCTCTGGGCAGGGCTGGCACAGTATATAGGGTCAGGGATGAACTGTGGTCCTTGCGCTTGCCTAAGCTTGCTTAAGTAGGCATGTTAATCTGCTGAGCTATCTCATAGGCCCCTCCTCCCTTAGATTTTGTGACATCCCTCTACCCTGGGTCTCTTACTGCCTTTTCTCACCTTATGCTTCTGGTCTACTGTTTAACCTTACTTTTTACCATCCGCTTAAATGTTGATAATCCCCTGAGTCCTCTCTTTGATTCTCTTTCTCTTACTTTACACATTTTGACTGAGAACTCTCACCTAGCGCCTTCTCAACTATAATCTATATTCCAATTAATCAAAAGCCAGAACTCTCCTAAACTTCAAATAAATATAATAGTAACCAATTAGACATTCTTTCCTTTGTTCAACAGGGACTTCAGTGCCCTCAATGCCTAAAACTGAACCTATTAACTTCAATCTCACTGCTGTTTATTTTCTACTTTATAAAATGGCTACTTCAGTTACACAGAGCAGTCCTTATCACAGACCATATGCCTAGTTTGGTCCAATCCATATCCTAAATCAATCTTAAATTTACCCCCTTTTCCTATCTTCAGGACTGCTGCTCCAATGTCCATCACCAAATAGCCACTGTTCAGGCCTCTGTAGTTCCAAGCCTCATACTTCTGATCTCTACACTGCTAACTTTTTTTTTTTTTTGCAATTTACATGACAATCCTTTAGGCTGAAATAAAGATGTTAATTCTTTATATGATGCTGACATTTCAATATTTCAGTGTTTGGACTGTCCCTTTCCCATTTCTTGTCACCTCCTTAATTTCTAGCAATAGCAAACAATTTTATTGAATCTTTGAACATGTCAAGGACTCTCATATCTAAAAACTGCCATATATTCTATTCCTTTTGCCACAAAAAGTATTTATTATTAAAAGTTTCTGCTCCAGCACTCTCTTTTTTCTAAAACTTTTCCCCAGTTCTCATGGATTTGGGAGCCAGAACTTGAAACCTGCCTCCACTAAAGCAATTGCCTGTTTCCAAGCCTATCAAATGTGGCGTTCAAAAGTATGTCCTTTACTCCCTAATGCTGAATATGCATGGTCCAAAATATGAGACCTAAGGTTCTAGTCAATGCTTATAAGAGAAGAGATTTAGTACAGGACACAATTTATAGGATTATTTTATAATAACCCAAGGAGTCAAATACAAAAGCGTGCAGAAGATATGTCCATACACTAGAGATCCAAAGAATGTAGCTGAGGGCTAGGATCCCCCTGCAATGTTCTCCAAGAGTCCAGCTGGAGGGCTAGAGCCCTCAACAATGTTTCATGCAAGTCAGTATCAAGGATCTGCCCCAGGAAGACCCAAAGATCAGTGGTGGAAGCCAAAAAGTCTGCATCAACAAGATAAAGGCTCCATGTCAGCAACTGAGAGATCTGTACAGGAGCCAGGAAGTGGCTCAAAAGTAAGAACCAGAGCTCTCTCTCCTAAAGATAAAGCAGCCTCCTCAGTGACAATGAAGATCCAAGCTCCTCTGAAGATGAAAACAGCACAGTTCTTATCTGGAAAGCCAGAATGACAAGCTTCTCCAGAAAAATCAACAGTGCACATCTTCTCCTCCAATTCTCAATTTATATCTTTGCCAACAATTCTCAGTTTGGCCTTCCACACCCAGCACCACACTGATTCAGTTTAGCAAGGTGTTACATGCTGATCATTAGTTATTCTACCACATCTACTCAGAATTATCTTAAAATTGGATATACCAGAGAAAGACTCTCAACAATGGAACACATACTCTGGTATCAAGTGAATCATGAACATCTCATGATCATTTTTACTTATTAAGTTTGCCCCTACCTTGTTGTAGACATCCAACATCATAGACTTATTTCCACTCAATTGGAGCAAGTTTAATTTCTTCATTTCTTCAAGGAATGAAGAAAGTGATATGGGGATGGTTAGGAATCCAAATTTTCTCAATCAATTATTTTTCTCTAGTCATCATAAGAATGAGGGAAGCTATGTGAAGGGGTTACTTGGGGAATTTTCATTTTCCCTAAGTACGTGAGCTGATATTCTGATGTTTTTCAGAACACCTTGTAATGTGTTTCTACCATATGCAACTATGCTGTTATTCTTGTAGTTCATCCAGGTTTTATAGATTACTTACACAGCCCCCTAGTGAGCCCAACAGCTTTTATATAATTATGATACCATAAACAAAATTATATAAAATTTTAAGGCCAATAGTAAATCCTTCAATTATTTGACTAACAAATGCAGCATGTGGGTATTTTCATGGTCTTCAATAAAGGCTTCTCTGCCCTGTAAAACCCACCCAGTATGTACACAAATCAAAGAACAGAAAGTCTCCACTTTTCTGCTCTTGGTTGTTCCAGTATAAAGGAGACCACACCCCAGAGCAAGACTGCAGTAACTTGGCATTATCAAGGAGAACACACTAAGTGCCTCAAAACTGCACAGGCTCTGCATCAAACTTAAATAATCATATATTATTATCTTACAGATATTATACAGAAAAATACCATTCACATAGCTGCAGAAAATGAATGTATATTTGAGAATCAAGAGACAAAAATAAATAGAACTAAGTGAACATATTTGCATTTTATGTAAATGTCAACGCACATGTTGTGGGGCAAGTTGGCTGTCTGCTGGAGAACATACCTCATTTCAAATTAGTCATCACTTGTCGCTGAATAGGAAAACGCTGACAGATCTCTACTAGATAAAAAACACATCATAGCAGTCTTGGAAAAAACCACTTTTATGATGAAACATACTTATGTTCATGCCTCCAAACACACTGCAGGCTTGAGACGAAGCCGAAGACTGTCCAAAAGTCAGAACCCAGATACTTCTAAAATTACTCACTGATATTTTCCCAAGAGTAAAGAACTTAAAAAACAGATGGGAAATTCCAAGGTATTTAATATCCAGAGAATGTGTGTACCTGTAAAAATTCTGTCCTCAGACCACAGGATGTTATAGTCCTACAGTCCACTGTTGTGGTTTTTTGAAGTATTATCTATCTCCTATCATTACTCTTTCAGAAAGTGGAAAAGGATTACAATTCAAGAGGAAAAGTTAGAAAATACCAAAAAGCAGAAATAAAAGACAAAGATTTGGAAGAATACTTTTTAAAGAAAAAGCTGAAGGGATCAAGGAAGTTGAATATTTATTAATAACAATCTCTTCTGTATGTTATGCTTCACATATTTTCTTATTCCTCACAATAACATTTAAAATATAATTTGCAATACTCCCAGTTTACAAATAAAGAAGCTTGGTTTTGAAGTATTAAGAGACTTGCTCCAACGTGCTATATGACTTATCAACAATGCAGATGGAATTTGAATTTGGTCTTATCAATTCCAAGCCCCAGTTCTCAGGCACACTATAGGCCAAATGCCCCCGAGAGATACAATGCAGCAATTTTCAATATGTGAAACTATATAATATGGTAGAGAAAGGGCATGAGTTGTGTTCTAAAGGAGGAATTCACAAACCCACCTGCACCAGAGAATCATCTCTGGGGAACCTTAAAACAATATGCTCCCCCCCAAAAAAATAACAACCAAAACCAAAACAAAATCCCATCTCCAGATTCTGATTTAATTGATGCAGAGTACAGACCTAGAAGCTAATTTTTATAATGCTCTTTTAGTTTGAAAACTCCTGCTCCGTACCTCTGAAGCAGAGTGTAATGGTTGATACATTATGTCACTTGAGAAGTGCAGACATTTAACTCAGCACCAAGCCAGAGACCTTACTTTGTAAGCAACCTCATCCTGTGTAAGAGGGCACAGAGATGGTGTGAGTGCTACATACATCTGTGCTAGGAGGTAGTAGGCTGCTTGCAATATAAAGAAAGAAAAGAGGTTTGCTCTCTTCCCATTTGCTCTTGCTGCTTTTGCCCTCTTCTGCCACCTTGAATTGTTGCCCCTACACCATGCTACTTTCCTTAGCCAAATGATTATGAACTGAAACCTCTACAAACTGAGCTAAATAAATCTTTCCTTCATTGAGTCTGAGCACTGGGTATTTTGTCTCAGCAATGAGAAAAGTAAAGACAAAATTTGGTAGCAGAGAAGTGGCATCATTGTTGTGACTATTACTTGACTACGTGGTTCAAGAGCCTTTGGAAATGACTTGTGGGAAGAGTTTGTAAAGGTTAAGAAATGTCCCCTGAAAGAGTAGAGCTGGAACAATCTTAGGATGTTCTGTATGGGAGATTCCGGTCAGAAGACCAGAGGCTGATAGAGATGCTGCCAGTAAAGACCAGGCTCAGCACATTTCTGCTGAGGACTGCATTGACTGTGGGACTCCAGCAGATGTGTGTTGTGGTTTGGCAGAAAGTTTGTCTGCATTTTGCTCATGTGCAGAGACTTTGCCTAAGACTGAAATTAAGGGCAGTGACTAATCTGGCATTACATTTTCAAGGCAGTTGAGTGTTGAGGTTGTGGTATAGTTATTGTTAGGGGTTGTTAGCCAGATTTATGTTGTGATCAAGAACAAAAAGGATGATTTAAAACATTGTGAGTTCGGCCAGAAAGGAAGCTCCAGTAAAGCTGTGGACTACAAAGATAGAGCAGAGGATAGTGCTGAGAAGGAACAGGAGAATAGAAAAGAAGGCCTTGATGTCTTCATTTCTTCAAGACCTTGATGGCCTTGACGTTCTTCATTTCTTCAAGGAATTGAAGAAAGTGACATGAAATTGGATCTGGGGATGGTTAGGAATCCAAATTTTCTCAATAAATTCCTTTTCTGCTGCAATGTCTTTTAAGAGGAATAGCATCTTACAGAGTCTCCATTGGTCTTTTAAGAAGAAGACCTCACCCTTGCTGCACTTTACTATTCCTCTCTGCCCTCTCTAATCCACTGTGGGGTTTTTTTCATGCCCGTCTTCCCCCTAAACTAGGCTGTGAGTACCTCAAGGACAGCATCCCTATCCCTAGGCATTATGTGTTTACACTCAAAACTTCTAAGCAAAGTAGCACAAATCAAGCTTATTGAATATATCCAAAGTGTAATATGGGACTGGACATGCAGCAGTGTGGTAATAAATAACAATCAAGGGCTACAGGGATAACTTACTGGTGTAAGTGCCTACCTGGCAAGTGCAAGGACTGGGTTTGATCACTGGCACTGCATGCTATGCCAGGCCTGCCTGGGGCACACAGTGCCA
>PVKA01043656.1:0-16626 GCA_004027165.1 Ctenomys sociabilis
GTGAGGCAGGGGAGGTGGCACCTGGGGGTGAGGCCGTGGAGGTGGCACCCAGGGGTGGGGCAGGGGAGGTGGGGTGAAAGAGCACCTGAAGGTTGCAAGGCCACCTGGTCAATGGCAAGCCTTACAGTGGGAATCCTGCAGGTTAGAGCACAGTGTGAACGTGAGAGGGGACAGAATGCTGTACTTTAAATCATTCTATCCCTTTTCACCACTGATCCTGAATGGTCAGGTGTTCTAGAATCCTATAAATAGACATTAATTTGTCTTGAGACAGGAGCTTTGATTATAAAAATGAACATTCATTAAGAAATTCCTCTCTCATAACGAAGACACAGTCAGCACAGGAGAGTCTGAGATAGAAGCTAAGTTTTCCTTTATTCTCCAGACAGCTGCCAGGCCCGTGGCCATTCTGAGCGAGGCTGGCCACGCTTGCTGGGCTGGCCACCACCTGCGATCAGGAGCAGCCCCAGAAACGTAGAGAAGTGGGTCGGGAGCCGTGTCCTCTCTCGTGGGTCTACCAGTCTTGGATCAGTTATCTGGCACTGCAGACAGAGCATATTTTCAACACACACCCCAATCTCAGATTCCATAAACTCACGCTGTTTCGGATTTGCCTACTGCTCTCCCTGGCCTTCTCTCCATCAGCCTGGGCCTACAGTTTGCTTCTGGGTTGGAGCAGCCCGGATTGGCTGACATGCTGTGGCTTTTGTCCCCACTTGGCTAACAATAGAATTTCTGCATTCTCCAAGCCTTCTTCTCCAAGCCATCCCTGGGCTTCCACATACTTGCATTCCTGAGCACACAGCCTAGTGCGGGGCTCTGCTCCCCACCCCGTGCCTGCTCTCACCAACCAACTGCTAGACCAAGGTGTTTTCAAGGAAGACACAGTACTTGCCTGGCAAGTAGAAGGGTCTGAGTTCAATCCCCAGTTGTACCAAAAAAAAAAAAAAAAGCAAGAAAAGAAAGCAAAGACGTTTTGTTTGCATGCAGAATAGACTTTCAAACTGAAAGACCCAGGTTCACTTAGCGGTGCAGCAACAGCCTTGTCAAAAGTAAGCGCACTGGAATTTTAAGGGGAAAAATGAACAACAGAGCAAGGTGAAGTAACTTGTTTTGCAAATGTTTGATCGAACTTGTAATACAAATTATTTTTAATGAACTGAGATTAGTCCTAGTGGGCCAGTTCATCCATTTAGCTGCTCATGGTTGGTTGCTGGGAAGGATCACCTGGGGGCTGTCAATAAACATTAAGTCTTTGAGACAGCCAACAAGTCAACAGAAGCCCCAAAACTGAAAGTTGTCACCATCTGGTCCCTGTAAGCACACTCTATACAGACTGCACCCTTTATTTGGAAGTTAAATATAGAGGAGCCAGCGCTTGTGTGGTTAGGGGCCGTCTGTCCAGTGATTCCTGTGTCTCGCAGAGTGACTGTGTTGTGTTCCTTGACCAAACTGCCGCCCTGTGACTCTTGTTTCCGTGGCCCGGGGATGGCTCATCTCCCTCCTGTCAACCCCACCTTCAAGGGTGCAAAAGCTTCAATGTGCCAAAGCTTCAAGAATTTTAGTAGTATTCTGGCTAAATGGAGAATGTGTCTTCCTATAAATTTCCAAGATTAAGGGAAGAGGTGCCAAATACATGCCTTTTACCCCAAAGTTTGTGAAGTTTAAACAAGGCATTGTTTCTGACTTCAGGGTGTGGCATTCCTGCTCCTGAGCCCTCCCAGGCCCTTCGAGACAAGGCAGGCTGGAAGCAAACCCAGAACGCAGCCAGCATGGGGCCTCTCCCCAACCAATGCCCCCAAGTTGCTTCTACAGATGCACTGTGTTTCATCTGCTTGCAGTGCACACGTGGAAACATCGTGATTTCTTTCACAGGAGGATCCTCACCATTTCCATAACTTGAGCTCAACTAGACCTGAATCTGAAGTTTTCCTGATATCCTGAGACAGGTGTGATCTTGCAAGCTGACAGGGTCCATGGGGAAAGAAGACTTGGTTTAGCCCGACTTTATCTGTGGGGTAGGAGGAAAAAGTATTTGCTACACAAAAAGTATTTGAGCTGCACTTTGATGAAACATTAGGGTTTATGCAAGCACTGCAGTAATGATTCAGGAGGAAAGAGTGTGACAGAGAAGAAGAATCGTTACAGAAGCCAAGTATCTGACAAGTCCATATTAACTAAATTTAAAGATGTACAGAGGAGAACAGTCTGGCCTTCCGTGAGGCTCTCCTGACTCATAGGAACAACTCAACATGAAGGAGCAAAGGACTGAATTGCTTCATTTTTCTAGAGCAAATTAAATTTGGCTTTGAGCCCCTACTTGCTACAGGCAAGGAGGATTCCACTTCAGTTCCTTTTCAAGGTAATTTCCCTCTTTCTTAGGGTCTTGGAAACCATCTCAGATTCGTGTGAAGGAAGCGATGGTCAAGAGGATTGTCAGTGTAATTGGCTTCTGAGCCAGTCACATGACTAGCGGCTGAGGCCCAGCAAGCCCCTGAGGCCTGGCTTGGGGGCTGCATCTGGTCCCTCATGTTCTCCTCTCTAGCTCTGCACCCCTCTCTGTTTCCCAACCACCACAAGCTGACAATCTTTGCTCTGCTGCACCCTTCTGCCACGATGTTCCTGCCTTGGAGCAGGCAGCCATGGGCTGAATGTCCTAAGAATAGGAGCCACATTAAGCATTCTTGCCCTTAAGTTGTGGACACTGGGCATTGCCTCCCAGCATTGGGAAAGCTTATTAGAAAGAAAATTGTCCAGAGAGGTGGAGCCATTCTTTGACTACAGCTAATCATGTGCTTTGGAAGCCCTTGAACCTGGGTTGAGAAAATTTTATAAAAATTTGGAGATGTGGGCTGGAGAAATCCTACAACACTTTAATCAAATCCTTAAGGGTGATTCTGGTTAAAGTTCAGGGACCAGGATGCCAACAGGTATGCAGAGGCCAGGCTCAGGAGCTTGCAGGTGAGAGAGGATCATTCAGGGATCTGGGCAGGAATCTATGCATATCACACTCTTGAAAGAAAAAATAAGGTCTGCATTTTACTTAGGAATCAATCTCAGAAAGGACAGGAAAGACGTATACAGTGAGAGCCGGCAGATAGATCAGTGGACTAAGCGCCTGCTTTGGCAAGCACAGGACCAGGGTTCCATCCCTGGTTTCACATGCCATGCTGGCCCCACCCCCAGGGCACACTGAGCCAGCAAATGAGTCTGGATGTGGTGGTGCAAGCCTGTAGTCCCAGCTTTAGGGAGACTGAAACAGGAGGATCATTATGAGTCTGTGCTGCCTAGTGAGACCCTATACCAAATACATAAAATGAAAATAAAAATAAATACAGTGAAAATTATGGTACTCTGAGGAAAGACACTGAAGAGGATTTGAGAAAATGGAAAGATATTCCTTGCTCCTGGATAGGAAGAATGAACATTATGAAAATGCCCATACTCCCAAAATTGCTATACAGAGTCAGTGCAATCTTGATTAAAATATCATTAGTAAACCTCACAGAGCTATAGAAAACATTCCTCAAATTCATTTGAAAGTGAAAGAGACCCAGAATAACAATCCTGGGAAACAAAGGAAAGTCAGGAGGCATCAAAATCCCTGACTTGAGATTATACTATAAAGCTACTGTGATAAAATTAAAATCAGCATGGTACTGTTGTAGAAACAGACCTGACGATCAGTGGAAAAGATTAGAAGATATAGACAAAACTGAAAACACACTCAGCCACCTTATCTTTGATAAAAGGGCCAAACAAACTCACTGAAAGAAAGATGGCCTTTTTAATAAACAGTGGTTTTCCACATGCCAAAGGCTAAAACTAGACCCATGTCTATCGCCATGCACAAAGTCACAGTCAAAATGGATCAAAGATTTAAATATTAAAACAAAAATACTAAATCTTCTGGAGGAAAATGTAGGTAGAAATCTTAAAGACATAGGGGTAGGTAGAGAGTTCATGAACAAAAACCAAACTCCATGGGAAATACTTCAAAGAACCAACAATAGGGACCTCATATTTTTAAGTTTCTGCACTTCAAAGCAAATCTCCAACAGAGTAAAAATACCAACAAACTGGAAAGGAATTATAGCCAACTGTCCCTCAGACAAACGCCTTCTATCTATAACATACAAAGAACTTTTTTTTAAATCAAGCCTCCCAAATTCAAAGACCCAACCCAAAAATGGGCATCTGAAACGAATATATGCTTCTCAGAGGAAGAAACACAAATAGCAAGTAAATACATGAAAAAATGTTCAACATCATTGGTCATTCGAGAAATCCAAATTAAAACAACACAAAGATTCCATCTCACCCCAGAAAGAATGGCTAACATCAAGAAGTCAGCCAATAACAAATGCTGGAAAAGAAACAGAGGAAAAGGAGCCCTTCTGCACTGCTGGTGGGAGGGCAGACTGGTACAACCACTATGGAAATCAGTGTGGAGGTTCCTTCAAAGCCTAGGATTAGAGATCCCACTTAAGCCAGCTATTCCCCTCCAGGGATTTTTTCCAAAAGAGCTGAAAGCCTCAGACCACAGCAACATATGTGCACCCATGTTTATAGCAGCACAATTTGTTGTAGCTAAAACCTGGAAACAATCCAGAAGCCCATCAACTGAATAATGGATAAGGAAAATGTGGTGTTTGTGCACAATGGAGTATTATTCAGCTATAAAACAGGACAAATCTCTGTCTTTTGTCAGTAAATGGATGCAACTAGTGAAGATACTCTTAAGTGAAATAAGGCGGGCCCACCTGTGCACACACCATAATGACTCCTTAGTGTGAGAACCTGAAAGAGAAAAATGGAATCTGAAGGGTAAAGCAGATACTGGTGAAAGGGAATTAACTTATTCAAAAGGAAAGTTTCTGAGTTGAGAAGGACAGGAGAGGGAGTCAGGGAGAGAGTTTTATCTATGTATGTAGGAAGGATGGTTTGGATAACTGTACTGTGCCTTTCCGCTGGTCTATGGAAAGGAAAAGTTAATGTTTAAGTTGTTTTGTCTCCTTTCTTCAATTGTTTCTCTTTTTGTATTCTTAATTTCTTACACATTTCTCCCTTCTTTTCTTTCTTCTTCCATTCTTACATGCATATACTGGTAATACAAATAACTGGTTGAAAGACAACACTGTATTACAACAAATACTGTGTAACTCATACTACTTTGAAAATCTTTATCATTTATAACTTTTCTGTTTTAATTCTAATTTGTACTCCCTTTAAAAAATGAAAATAAGTTTTTTTAAAAATTCTATAGTTTCCCATGTCCTGAGATTTGTAGAAGGCTGAAATTAAGGGCTATGGGCTAATTGATCTGATGAGACATTTCAGGCAAATCCAACATCCAGTGTGTGGTCCAGGTACTGATTCAAAAAGAAGTATGACAGAAAAGAGAATCATTAGAGGGACCAAAATAAATGGATCAATGTTAATTAACATTTTAAATGTCCGTGGCCCCTGTGAGATCTTACTAACTCATGGTAACAATTCAGTAAAGGCCAGTAATGTGAAATGTCTGTTTTCAAACAAATTTATAGTGAGAAGTAAGGGTTAAAAGCAGAAATACAATTTTGAAAATTTTACATTTTGGACTAGAAAGGTGGAACCAAAGGAGCTGTGGCTTACACAGATATTAGCACTGTTGAAAAGAGGCCAACTGTTTTGTACAGGGACAAAAATAAAAATGACTCAAAGGTATCTCAGAAATCAGCAAGAACCCACCCATTAAGGGTCAGAGGAGCAAAAGTGTACCCTTTCACTTGAGTGAAATGAAAGCTCTGGGGTCCCTCATTTGAGAAGGTCACGTAAGGGACCAGTTCTGAGACTTATTTCACAATGCCCGAAGGGGCTGTAGAGACCCCATCAAGTCAGAGATACCAAGAGCATAGAACTGCTGCCCAGGGAAGCTGCAGGCAATGAGTTGCACCAGCCTAAGAGACACCATATGGACTACAACCTGCAAGGCCACAGTGGTGGGGGCCAAGCCCTCTGAACCTCACATGCAGTCACCCCGGAAACTGTGAGCCAAATCAATCCTCTCCTCCTTTAAGCTTAAGGTGTCAGGTATTGCTTCCCATTGACTGCAAAGGTGACTAACACAAGCAGTATCTGAAATCAGGGATTACTGTATGTTGTCGCCATCCAAGCCATGCTTTATACAGGGGTTGATGCTGCTGGACAATGTACTGTGCCATAAGCAGGTCACCATGCAGTCCTCTCTGTCCTACACAGGCTTGGCCACAGATTCTGCTTCACGAGCCTCAGTGGGGCTCCACAGCCTACACACAGATTCTCTCAGCATCTTGAGCTTCACACACAGGCCTGAGCCTCTGCTACTCATGAAATACCATGCACAGACTAACCTAGGCTCAGGAGAGGAGAAGCCCATCCCTTCCCCTCCAGACAAGCCCCTTCCATCTCTCTGCACTCGCACACAGGCTTCTCTTGAGTTAATAAACCAAATGCAAGCATGTATGTTTTTCTCCAGGTCACCTCAATTTGGGTTTTCAATCTTGACACTTAAAAGCTATTAACAACAAAGATTAGATTAGGAACTCAAAATCAGAACAGAGACAGGACTCTTATTAACACCACCTGCCTTTCAATCTCTTAGCTACAGCAAAACGAAGTAACATTGCATATAAGTCTGTCTCCATTGTTATGCTGATATCCATAATTCTGCAGACAAGAGAGTAACACAAAGGAGGAGCTGGGAGCGAAGACTCCACATCCGGAATCACCACAGCTCACCATGGAGCTATTTGTTCTTAAGAAAAATCTGCCCTGTGTGCCTCCCAAGACCATGGTGGAGAGTGAGGAACAAAAACGTGTTACCAAGACAGGGGCTGTGCAGACAGGGGCCGCTGTGTAGGCCACCCAGTCAGCAGAAGAGCCCTGTCTGCTTCCTGTGTCCCCCAGCAGGTTCCAGCTCTTCACAGCTGGTCCTGCTGCTGTCACACTGACCCTGGCACCCTTGGGGGGCAACCCACAGAAGGGCCTGGCAGAAATGCACCCCCTGGGCCATCAGAGCAAAACTCAGGACAATTGCCTGCACAGGACTCGCCGCCGTTGGTCTTAAGGCCTGAAAAACTGTTTTATTCAGATACCAGGCAAGCTGTGAGAGAAGGGTGCTTTTTCAGTCCCTGCCACTCAGCCCCGCACAAAGTGCCCATTCAGAAACCCACCCTGGCTCCGCCCCTCCTACTGACCCTCCTACTGGGCTCCCCTGCAGAGTGCCTTGGCAGTCTGCTCACCAGGCTCCTGACCCACTCCTCACAATGCCTGTGTAGGTCACAGGTAGAAATTGCATTCCAGAAAGGAAAGGCAATGCCCAGCTATGAGACTGGGTTCTGTAGGGACACTCCCTCTGTCATAGAGCACCAGTGTCCCACAGACAGTGAGCCTCTGTGAAGCCTGTCTCCCACAGCAAAGTCTATGGTCCCATTGCAGCTCAAAACTGAGCTGCTTAGCACCCCAGAAGGGTGGCAAGAAGTGTCTGTTGGGCTACAGAGGAAAGGGATGGGGAGCCTGTTCCTTCAACGAACCCCCTGGCAAGGCCTGTTACTGCCCTAGATGGTGCCAGGTCTTTGCCAGCTCATTCTTTCACCTGAGTGCACAGAATCTGCAGGCCACCTACCATGCCTGGGCATCATGCTGAGACCCTACGGAGAGGGAGGCGGGCCCTGCACGTGCACGTGCTGTCAGGTGTCTGAAGAGGCAGCTTGTGAGCTGGTGCCACACCAGGCATTCTTTTGCCTGCTCCCTGGTCGCATTGAACGCCCCTTGTGTCCTGGCTCCAAACCCTTCTAATGAACCGTCACAGAGGGTGACCAGGCTGTGCACTCCAAAACTGCGTGTGTGTTTATCGTCCAACCAGCGTCTCCACCAGCATCATCCCTCCATGAACCCCTTCTGAACAGATACCCCTACAAGGCCAAAGGCCCCGAAGCTCCCTGAAGATGGCCACCAGGCATCTGTGATGAGGACTGAAGAAACTGGAGCCAGGGAGGTGCTGCCCGAACAGAGCGGAGGTTTCCAAACATGCACCAACTTCCGTCCTCTCGTTCCATCCAGGGCTCCAGCCCTCGGGGTGGGGTGCTGCCCACAAGTGACAGCGGGAGCTCCTCTGCTCGCAGCTATTCAGGATCTCTCAGGAAACGCCCACGGCGGCCCAGGGCTGTGCACCCCCATCTTCCAGGCCCTTCCCAGGCCAGTCAAGCTGACACCTTGCAACCAAGGTCACCATGTTTAGCAAAGAGAGAGGAACCAATAAAGCAAATGGGACAAACGAATCTGGGCAAAAGGTATGTGGCTGTGCCTCGTACTGTCCTAGCCTTCTAATTTTTCTTCAAGTTTGTAGTTATTTTCAATTTTTCTCAACAAAAAAGGGATCTTTAAAATGTTGAGTTTTTGTTGACTCCATTTTTGGGAAAGAAATGTGAATCTAGATCCCTCAGCCAATGCTCTAGTGGACAACAGCATGTAGGTTTGGACAGCTCTTGGCCACCGAGGGCCCTCCCAGGGGCAGTGGGCCTGCTTCTGGCTCCCTCTCCATTGCCATGCAAGGAGGGTGGGATGAGGGCAGGTAAAGGTTTCCTTGGGGAGGAGAGGCAGCCAGGCCACCTCATGTCTTTTAGAATCACTACCACATATGCAGCAGAACTCTGCCAAGAGCTCCACGAATTTTATCTACTTTAATCCTCACAGCCCAGCGCCGGGCGTGGTGGTACACGCCTGTAATCCCAGCACTCAGGAGGCTGAGGCAGGAGGATTGTTGTGAGTTCCAGACCAACCCGAACTACAAAAGTGAGCTTAAGGCCAGCCTGAACTGCATAGCGAGACCCTGTCTCAAAAAAAAAAAAAAAAAAAAAAAAAAAAAAAAAAAAAAAAAAAAAAAAAAAAAAAAAAAAAAAAAAAAAAAAAAAAAAAAAAAAAAAAAAAAAAAAAAAAAAAAAAGACAAAAACAAACAAAAAAAACAATCCTCACAGCCCAGAGACGACAGCAGCTCTGTTCCTAGGAGGGAAATTGAGAAGGAGGGGCTGTAACCATGAAGTCAAATGCGCCACCCTGAGCTATAGTCTGGAGCTACAATCATGGGAGCACCCAGGTCTCCCTGTTCTAGATCTCTGTGGCAGACTCGCTCCAGAGAGCAGAGCAGCCACACCCATCATATGGGTTCTGGAGCCCTTGGCTCTTGGCCCAAGTGCTCCATAGCCCTCACAGAAGGCCCAGCCTCCCAGCCATACCACTAGCAGCAAGAAGACCAGCCAGGGCAGGCACTTGTTTTCTTATGGACTACAACTTCCTTGAGACTAGAAATTGCCCTTTCTTCTTTATATTCCTAGCCCCTCTCCCAAGGCCTCACCCATAACTGATATTCCCTAAATGCTATTGAAATTGTATTGGATTCTGGCAAGTACCCACAGAGCTGTTAAAACTGTTTATAATGCTCTCATTTTATTCATACAGAAATCAGGCTGAAGGGCCTGGGAGATGGCTCAGTGGAATAAGTGCTTCCCTGGCAATCGCCAAGGCCTGAGTTCAATCCCTGGTTCTGCCAAAAAAGAAAGAGAGAAAGAGAGAGAGAGAGAGAGAGAGAGAGAGAGAGAGAGAGAGAGAGAGAGAGAGAGAGAAACTGGGCTGAAACTTGAGCCTTGAGTCAACAGCTTGATACAATTTCTTGTAAAGGCTAATATGATCTTAAATCTCATCAATAAAAGAATCCTATGGAAAAAGGAAACACGGATGGCCTAACCTATTCTGCTGAGCCTGATCAAGCCAAGCCAGAGCCATGCCAAGGGCTCCATCCACACTCTGAAGGCTGATGTCATCCAACTGAGGTGCCTCCGAGCAGAAAAAGCAGATGGTACTCAAACCCCAAGCTATGCAAGAGAAGAGCAGAGGGGCCAGGGTTAAAGACAACCCAGGGAAGTTGTGATGGCTGTTTGAGAACACCTTGGTGTTCTAGTTGACATTTCTAGTTGGCACCAAACTTTGAGGTTCGGCTCATGGCTGCAGTCACTATGAAGGACTTTGGCTCAGTGCGCTGAAGACTCTTCTGCAGTGCTGCCCCAGACAGAGTGGATTGCTTCATATGACAGCAGGCGCTTTGTGGCTAGAAGTACATGAGTGAGGAGGGGAAGGTCGTGCATCAGAGGGGCTCAGGGCACTGGCAGCAAATGCTTCAGGCTTTGAAAGACAAAAGGGACTCAGGGCAGCATGTATGCTGTCAATCGACCATCTTGCCTCAGAGGCGGCTTTAGAGGTAGAAAAGGCACACTGGATTAGTGGATCCTAAATTTGGGTCCTGGGACTGAGGCAAATTCACCACTGGTCCACTACAAAGCAAGTAAAAATAAAGACCCCATAGCAAATGCTTCACAATGCTGAATTCATGCAAGTGAAATGACCACCCTCATTACAGAATTAATTCTTATGAAATGAGAATGATAGGACTTGGTGTTTTTAGTGTCTTGGGTTGGCAAACTAAAGAGGTTGGCTGCCTTATATTGGCTGTCAAAATGTCTTTTTAAATTATATTGGGCTGGAGAGATAGTTTGGTGGCCTAAGTGCCTGCCTAGCAGGCACAAGGACCCAGGTTTTTTCCCCAGTCCCACCTGCCATGCCAGCCTGGATCCCCAGTCCCACCAGCTACTGAAACTGGGTGCGGTGGTTCACAGCTGTAATCCAGTGCTGGGGAGACTCAGACAGGAGAATCACTATGAATCTGAGCTTCCTAGTGAGACCCTGTACCAAATAAATAAATAGAAAGGTTAAAATACGTGAGTGAATGAATGGATGAATGAATGAATGAATGAGTGCAATTATATTGACCTATGAAGCTACAGAGTGTATTAGCTAATGGCCCAGTCAAACCCTGGCCCTCCTGCCACACCAGGAGTGGATGGTTCTCCACTTCCTAAAGTCCCACCAACCCAACCCAACTCCGCCTTGTGGTGGGGAACAGTAGTCCCACTGCTCACCAGCCAAGAAACTTTGGGGAGCCAAGAGACATTAGTGTATTGAAATCTCAGGATTTTATCCTTAATATAAGGATAGAAATTTAACTCCTCACTGTAGGCCCCTTAACTTTGAAGCCTCACACAGATCACAACAAGGGCTGCAGCGTTTGCATATCTCCCACTATGGGGCACATTCACTTCTCATTCCTCACAGTTGTGTGGAACCCACACTGTTCTGGCAGAAGATGGAAGCAGCAGAGCGACATCCTGAGGCCAGGCCCCACACAGCTGCGCACACCTGCCCTGTTCTGGGAATGTTCGGGGTACACCCTGTAGCCAGGCGGGCCTCACACTCCAGTCCACACCCAGCCTAGGGCCAGGTGGACCCCTTGAGGCCATCGGGCTTTTGCCCTGGATGTAGGAACTCACAGGAGTCGTAGCCCAGGCTGGGCTAGGTCATCAGAAACGCCCCCCCCCCCCCCAGCGCTAGACTCAGCAATACAAGCAGATGTAGTTACCTAAAGCCACCACGTGTTGGCTTGGTCCATTATGGGGCAAAAGGTCCCCAGTACAGTTCCCTTGCCAGAGTTATATCTGCTAATCTAGTGACCTTGAGCAAGTCACTTACACTGTGATAGCTTCAATGCCCTTGTCTGTAAGACACATGAAAAGTTCCTGCTTCCAAAGTTTACTGTGAGAGTCTGTGACGTCATGTAATTAATGTAATCAGCACAAGGTGTTCGTTCGGCGCATGTTATTAGGGCCTCGGCCAGTACCAGCTGCCGCGCTGCGACTGTCACGCACGACAGCGACAGCAAGGCAGCGGTACATGCCAGTGCGTCTTGATGGTTGACTGCATGGGATTAACAGATGAGGGAGGCTATCGGACCGTGAGAATACTGGCCTCACCTAGGGCCGCTCCACAAACGAGTTCAGAATTGAATGAACTGCATAGCCGGGCAGGGCGGGGGTCCGAGGAGACCTGGGAACACAGACTCCTTGTTCCCCACTGAGAGAGTCGACGAAGCGCCTGCTCCCAGAGGGGAAGGGCTCCAGTGTGGGGCTCGTGCTCGGTCCTCCATCCTGGGACCACAGTCATGCTCCAGGAACCCTGGGGTGAGCCCTTCTGCCCTGTGTTCTGATCAAGAGGAGAAGCATGCTGGTGGCTCTCCTGGCCGCGGGGTCAGTGAGGGTGGCCCACAGCGTCCCGCACGGCTCCACCTTCCTCTGAGCACTCACTTTCTTCCTCGAGGTCACTAAGAGATCTCTTGTACAGCAGTTTTCCTCCTCCCCAGACCCACGGCCTTTCCAGCCAGCCAGGCCCACCTCTCACCGGTTCCTCCCCTTGCACACCTGTCGCCTGTCACCTGCTCACAGTGGCCGTTGTCTCAGCGCTTCAGGCTCAGCCTCTGGGCGGACCCACCCTGCCTCGCGGGGCAGTACCAGAGCCCTCCACGCGGGGGCGCTCTGCTGCCCCTCCAGCTGCAGACCTCGCCCTCCCCATTCTACCACAGACCATGCCTGTCCTCCCTGCGCAGCGTTTTGCTCCTATGGCTTGGGCTTCCGAGTAAATTCTGACTTGGCCTCCTGGTCGTTGCTCCAATGCCCAGTGCTTTTTTTTTTTTTTTTTTTTTTTTTTTTTTTTTTTTTTTTTTTATTTTTGGCAAAACTGGAGGTTGACTTCAGGCCCTTGCGCTTGCCATCCAACACCCGGGGCTTTGCCCAGGCTTCTGTGAGAGCGACCTCTGCATTACAGCTGTCCTCTCGGTTCCCCATTAGAATCACAAAACAGCACCACTGAAAATCAGGTTATGATGAAAATATTTTGAACTGGTGCCAGGCTAATAGGAAAGGTTAGGACAGTGGCCACTGTTTTTCAGTTCACTGGACACAAGACCACTTAGCAGTAGAAGCTGTCAGATGTCTTGAATTGGTTTTGGGCAGAAGTCACTGAAGATCTTGGAGTGTGGGGGCAGGTTTCTGATAGCACCTCATTTAGAGGTGCAGTGATTTCCACAGAAGCCGTGTCTGGAGCTGGGCAAGAGTGGGTTAAAGAGACAAAAGGACCAGGGGAATTCTGCTGGGACAGGTGGCAACCCTGCAGGCTTAGGCTTTCAGAGGGGCTTAGGGGCAGAACATACTTCCTTATGAGTAGACAGGAAATCTGGGGAGAAGTAAGATCTTCCGAGTGCAGTTGCTAAAGAAGTAAAATTTCGCAGAGGACCACTGAGGCCAGAGCCGTGCCCCACTTGATAGATAAGGAAAGCATTTCTTCGGCCAGCAACAGAGAAGGCCTGGTGAGCAGTGGAGAAGGAGGAAGCCTTGGGGCAGTTGCCCTCCAGCCCTAGGGAGACCCCGTGCTCAGGTGGGCCTGGCTGAAGCTGTTCTGTGAGAAAAGTTCAGCATCAGTCTATGACTGTGTGCAACACAGAGTCACAGAACAACTCAGGGATCTGCCCTTCCAGCAGGAAGAGGAGCATGCCTCAAAGTCACTCGGAAGGCCTCTGAGAGTCTTTAAAAAGGTCTCATAGCAAATAGCCAGCCAGCAGTGCTTCAGAGAGAAGAACTGTCCAGTGGGGGGCCGTGCTCTGCAGCTAGCCCTGTCTGGGGCTGTGGGGGATGAGCTCTGGAAGCCAACAGAGGAGCAGCTGCAAATGGCCCCAACAGCACCGCCTTCCTGAGGACAATGGAAGTGCCAGGGAGGCACGGGAGACAAGTCGACCTGGTGTATTCACATTCCTAAGAGAGCTCGAATGGGCGCTGTTGGTTTGGTGCCTGTATCTGAGAACACTTTCCTCATCCACTAATTGCGCATTGTGCTCCAGCTCTGCAGTACTCAGAAATGAGCCTCTTCCCATAAAACAGTGGAGCAGAGCTTCTTCTGGGTTTTTCTTCCATTAGAGTCAAGAAAAAAAGGAAAACTGCTATAGCATGAACATTTCGTTTTCTATGATGTTCATACAAAACCTCATCTTCATACAGATTCAGGGTCCGCAGGGACTCATCCCACATGGACTTATCCCCCATAGATGCCTGAATCTGTGGGTGCTTGGGTTCCTTGCCCAAAATGCTGAGATGCTTGTATATAAATTGCAAACGATTGCTGTGTACCTAAACCATCTTTTAGTGACCTACAATGCCTAATGCCATGTCAGTCTTTATAAAGAGCTGTTCTACTGTATCTGCTCAGTGAAGAATGACCAGGCAAAGAGGAACAGATTCTTTTCAGATACTTCCAGCTGCAGTTAGCAGGACCCAGGCCCAGGGCCAGCACAGGAAGGTGACACCCTTATGTAGCGTGCTGCAGAACCTACAAGGCTGACACACCCGAGAAGTCCAGCTGAGACTCCACTTCCTCCATGAACTTTTCACAGTTGCTTGGTTTTCCTTCTTAGCAGGTACCATAGTTACAAAAACTGAGGAAGACTATTATTCCTCTAAGAAATGTTCAGCTAGAAGTTTTATCAAAATAAAGTGAATTTTGGTTCTTAGGTCCATTGCTCAGGGCCCATGGAGGGAAGAATTCTGAGCTACACCAAAGTCTATCAGAAGACAGTTCTCTGATTGACCTGCTGTGGCCCCCACAGGGCATGAGGCCACTCAGGCTACACCAGTGTCCTGTGGCCACAGATACTCACGCAGTCGACCATGGAAGTAAAAGTGGCACTGTTAAAGAGACTGAGTGAGGACAGGTGCTCAGGCCAGTCACCCCCACAGCCCCATTAATCCAAACCTCACCCATGTGTGCCGGCGGGAGACCGCAGCCAGGCCTCAGGGAAAGCCGGCGTGGCCGTGTCCTGTGGCCCACCCTCCCGCACCAGCGACAGCTCCGTAATGTAAAGTACTTTACAAATAGAAAATTGGAATAGAATTAATGTAAAAGCTTCTGGCATTTTATGAATAAAAACCACATTGTCTCTGTGGTGTGAGAAACTGAAAGTGTAAAAAAGGACCAAAAAATGATATTGTAAAATAGGAAGAAACTTCAAAAGGAAAAGGAAACTAGGGAGAGGGAGGGAGAAGGAAAGAAGCAAAAAGAAAAGATGAGAAAAGAAAGAAAACTGGAAACAAAGCTTTGTAAATGAGAAAAGGAAGAAGGGTTGGGGGGCCTGGGGAAGGAGGAATCAAGCCACAGTGGGACAGGCACAAGCTCCCCTGATGAACGCGGGCCTTACCTGTATCTAAACCACACCAAGGAAATTAAAACACTGTTCTTGCGTGAGCGCGTGAACTACATGAAACACCATTCCCTCATGGAAAGAGGCCTTGTCAATAAAATCCTACTTCTGTGTTTCATAATCCTCTGTCTATGTCTTAACTGTGGAACTTTGTGAACAAATGAGAACTAGAATAACTACAATGATAACGACAAAGAGAAACTGTTCCCTAAATCAGAATGGTGGTCCAGTTGTTGAAATTTTGAATTTCAAAGGGAGGAAGACAGCACCAAGGAGGGTGGAGTGTGTGTGCCAGGCTTCACCCGCTTCTGGAAGCTGGGGTGGGGGTAGACCCTGCGGGCCCCTCAGGCCTCAGAATCCCAGGGCTCTCTTCCTGGAGCAAAGCCAGAGGGAGGCGGCCCTGGGAGGCTGCAGCGGAGCCCTGAAGGGCAGAGGAGAGCCGGAAAGGCCAGCGTGCGCCAGCCAGCCCCGCGCTGCGCCGCACAGGCAGCTCCAGCCTCGCACCACACTCCACAGACACGCGCACACGCACACGCACACGCACACGTGGCTTGTCAATTACATAAACCATTACGTTTAAATAAATCACCGAAATCTGGTGTGATTAGGGTGACAGAATTCTGCACATACACTGAAGTGTTTGGGCTTAATATACAATTAACTGCCTTCAAAACAGTTTCGAAAACACCACGGGTGAGCGTCCCATCGCAAGGAGAAAAGGAAGAACCAATCTGGGCTGCTGAACGGGAAGCAGCCAGGAGGTCCTTTGTCCTCAGGCCAGCAAGGGCCCTGAGCAGGGGATACACAGGGAAGGGGAGGGGACTCAGAGCTACTGGGCTCTGGGAGCTTCTGGCAGGGAGGGGGCACCAGGCAGGGAGCTGGCACGGGGTCCAGGGCTGGAAGTGCCCTGGCTGAGTTCCTGGGATCCTGGATGAAAGCCGCTCCCAGCTGCCTAGCAACGTCCTATTTATGCAGGGGTGAGACTGGCAGGGAGAAAGAAGGAAAGCAGAAGCAGTTCCCGAGGACAGCTGCCCCAGGAGGAGCCCGCCCCTAGCCCACACTTCCTGGCTGGTGGCTGAGCCGGGAACCAGGGCTGGGGTCTCTGGGGTGCTGGTCCCCGCGAATCACAGCCCTCGGGAGCCCACCGGTGTTTTCACAGCTGTTCGGCTGCTCTTGCTGGCAGGACAGGCTCCCAGTCACTGGCAGAGCATGACACTTGGCAAAGAGGGGTGCAGGAAAGGATGGGGGCGGGGAGGCAGGCAGGGGTGGGAAGGACACAAAGCTCTTCCCTTCCATTGGCTGGCTAAACATTACAGCTTCTTTTCCAGAGACAAGGGAAGGAACTTGGGAGTGTAGCTTATTCTGGAGCTCCAGAATGTGCTAGTGCTAATGATGACGTTTTATCAACTGAGATCACATTAGCTGATAAAATAAATAGCAGTACAAATCATCACAATTTACTCAAGGCAAGGCCTCC
>PVKA01043657.1:0-16630 GCA_004027165.1 Ctenomys sociabilis
AAAATAATGTTTCTCTTAAAAAAAAAAAAGAAGCATAGGTAGTTATTCCTTCTTCTGCATAACCCTCTTATTATGCCTGATGTAAAAATGCTTGGTGGGAATAGAAAATGTGTGTTCATTTTGGAACAATGAATAAAGTTCATAATTCATAAAAAAGGTATACAGCTATATTCTCTTAATTACATTATTTATTATATAAATCTTGATTTATCTCGCTCTTAACCATCCAGCAGAAAAGTATAAAAATGAGGTATATAAAATAAAGCCATAATAATATGCTGAGCTGTAAATGGCTCTAGTCAACAACTTCTTCAGATAACCCACTACTATTGTGGACTGCTGGACTGTGTTGTGTTGTTTTGCTGAATTCAAGCACCTATAATAATTGAATGACAATAGAATACGCATCTCTGACAGGACTAAACAAGAAAAAGGGTATACAAAGGAAGGACCATTCTGTGTTTGTATAAACAATACAGTTAGTATAAATATGCAGTACCTTTGTATAATTCTATGAGAAGAAAGATTCGCACTAATGGTGTTTGGACAGGATATCCTGTCTGCTTCTTGTACTATGGATAACCACTAGGAAGATAACAATGTAAAAAATATTAATTATTGGAACTGTACTATAATTCAGCTTTAAAAAAAGATAGATATACAGCTACATTCTCTTAATTCATTGAATAAAGGCATCTGCTCTAATAGTGTTTGTAAGTAGACTATCATGCCTGCACCTTGTACAACAATTAACCACTAAGAAAACAATATTCAGTGCATTAAAAATTATTGAATCTGTTCAACTAATTTGATTTGCAACTGTCTCATTGCTATTTGTTCTTCAGTAAAATTATGAAAAAAATAAATAAATAAAATATTTACTTACATTGGCCTTATAAAAAGTATGAAGCCAAAGAGGCCTGCAAGACATACGAAGGGGCCATGTATGCTGTGGTAAGAACTTTGAATTGAATTTTGAATAGAGTACAATAGAGGAAATAGCATGCTTACGCTCTCTAGGGGTGATTCTAGGTGCAGAGCCATAGATAAACTGGAAGTGACAAGAGTGAAAGAGAGACCATTTAGGGTGCTGATATGTTAGCAATGACTAATTACAGTCTTTAAATAAACTGCATAGGTCAACTTCAGCAGCCTCCTCGATCCTGTCCAGGCTGCCCAGCTCCAGAGACCAGCCTGAGACAGTGGCTAATTCCAGCATCCTCCTGGATCCCGCCCCAGCTCTACCAATGAGTGGGAATTTGCATGACTCACAAGGCTTCCCAGATCAGTGAGTGTGTAGTGAGTCTGAGGGCGAGCCTTTGGCTTCTTCCAAAGAGTGCTACCCAGATCCCCAGCCTGAGCCCTCCAAGTCAGTGACCGGCCTGAAACCTCAGGACCCACTCACCAGCACCTCCCTAGATCCCCTGTCCTAAAGCCCGCTGAGCGAGTGGGAATTTCCCCGACTCCCTGGGCATCAAAGTTCAGTGAGTGTAGAACTCCAGACCCGCTGTGCCAGAGAGACATTTCCCAGGGATTCTCTGCCCTTTCATCCACTGTGGCTCAGTGAGAGCTCCAGGATCGCCACTCCAGAGAAACATTTCCCAGCGAATGCTGGCCCCACCCCACAGCCCCAGACCTAGTACAGGCAGGCCTGGAGTGAGAACTCCAAGCCTGCCATGCCAGAGAGACATTGCTCAGCGATATGTGGTCCCACCCCACAGCCCAAAACCCAGTGCAGCCAGGACTGTGAGTGAGGACTCCAGGCCCGATGCGCCAGAGGGAAATTTCCTAGTCTTCTCGGGTTCCAGCCTATAGACTCGGACCCAAGACAGGCTGGCTGACCCAGTACAGCCTACCCAGTTAGTAAGTTCATCCACTATCTTTTTGGAAGCCCAGAACGCTTACCAAAGCACAGGCCCGCCCACCTACAGAGCGACCTGCCTGACACAGGAGAGCTGACTCTGGCAATTTTCCAGATCCTTGCCCCAAAGCCAGCTAACACAGTGTAAATTTTCATTATTTGCTCTGCATCCCGGTTAGGTTCATGCTTGCCTGAACAGGGAACCAACAGAGGGTAACCACAGGAGCTGCAGCAAAAAAAGGAACTGAATACAACAGCTAGATCCAGGATAGGCATACCTGGATAATCTCAAATGTAATAGACTGGCACCTGAATCTCATAACAACCTAAGGTTATATCCGCACCAAAGGTCAAAGGTCAGTGCTATACAAAATGACAAAGACAAGGGGAAAAATGAAATCCCAGACCTTGAGTCCACCAGTAAGGGCAGAGGACACTAGCTCAGTAGCAATGAATGAATTAACAGATACAGCAGCAAAGGAACAACAGCAGAAATGTATAGAGGAAATAAAACGAGAAGTAATTCCCCAAATTAAAAAGGAAATATCTGAATACATAGTATCTGCAATAAAGAATCAATTTCAGAAACATTGGGTGCAAAAACAATGCTCACCCAGAGCGAGTGCGGAGAGCACTATTCCAGCTGAAATGTATGAATTAACAGCATCTGAAACAAAGACACAACAGCAGAAAGATCATGAGGAACTCAAAGTAGAAATAATTTCTGAATCAAAAAAGAATTCTTGAAAAAAAGGAATTTTTTCAAATCATAGAATCTGAAATACAGAAGCAAGTCTGGAAATATACAGAGGAAACCCAGCTTGGAAGAAACACTGCAGAAAAAGAATTAATAACTACCTCTAAAGAACACACGGATAAAAAAATAGAGGAGATGAAAAATATGATGGATTCCTAGAATGAGCAATACAGAAAAGAAATACAACACATGAAACACAGTCAAAGAGATATAGAAGAAGTAAAAACATCCATCACAAATGTACAAAACTGTTTGAGTTAAGCAAAGGCAGACTTTCAGATCTTGAAAATGCTGGAGCATCTAGTGAAAAGGTGAGCAAGGATCTCTTAAGAACAATGAGAATGCAGGAAAAAATAATCCATCACCTGCAGGATGATGCTAGAATGAACAACGTGAGAATAATTGGTATCAACGAGAATGAAAGAGTCAATACAAATGGCATAAAAAGAATTTGGGGAGAGGAATTGCAGAAAACTTCCCAAATATGAGGAAACGATCCAATACTCAGGTCACCAAAGCATACAGAACACCAAATAACTTCAACTCAAAAAGAAACACACCGAGACATATAATAGTTAAGATTCCAGAAATCTAAAACAAAAATTATATGCTGAAAGCTGCTAGAGAGAAGAAGGATCTCACATTCAAAGGAAAACCCATCAACATTACAGCTGACTTCTCTACACAAACAATGAAGGCAAGGAGATCATGGAGCGGAGTTCTACAAGTCCTCCACGAAAGCAAATTTCAGCCCAGACTATTATACACTGTAAAACTGTCTTTCCAGTTTGATGGAGAAGTGAAATACTTCCATGACAAAGAACAACTAAAGAATTTCATGAGGACAGAGCCGTCCCTTCACAGGCTGCTGAAAAATGTTCTAGAGAGAGACCACAGTGAACAGAACTGGATGAATGAGAATGGAAGGAACCCACAAAACAGGACAGACAATTAAACACAGGTTACAAAGGAGTAAACAACACCAGGTAAACATCATGACTAACATAAGTCAGCACATTTCAATTATAACCATCAATGTAAACAGACTCAATTCTTCAAAGAAGAGAAATAGACTGGCACAGTGGATGAGGAAACAAATTCCAACAATATGGTGTATACAAGAAACACACTTAACTCAAAAGGACATTCATAGGCTCAAAGTCAAAGATGGAAAACAATGCTACATGCTCTAGCATCTCAGAAAAAGGCAGGACTAGCAATTCTGTTTTCAGAAAGTCTCAACTTCAAACCAACAATGATCAAACAACACAAAGACTGTCACTATATATTGGTCAGGGGGAAAATTCAAAAGCAAGAAGTAACACTCATGAATATCTATGCACCAAACACAGGAGCACCCAACTATGTAAGCCAAATCTTAATGGACATGAAAAACTTAATGTCTAAGAACACAATCTTAACAGGAGACCTTAACACACTCTTATCTCAAAAAGATAGATCAACCAGACAAAAAATTAACAAGGAAGTAGCAGAATTGAACCAGAGTTTGGAATAAATGGACCTGGTGGACATATACAGTGTTTCACCCAACCACAGCAGAATATCAAATTTTTTTTTCAACTACACACAGGTCATTTTCCAAAATAGACCACAGACTAGTCCAGAGGTCATGCATATGTATATGCAAGAAGATAGAAATTATCCCATGCATATTATCTGACCACAGACAAAATGACAAAAGAAACCAGAAAAACACACTAAATTCATGGAAACTAAATAACATCCTACTCAGCAATTAATGGGTCGCAGAAGAAAATAAAAAAGAAATTCAGCAATATCTACAAATCAATGAAAATTCATGTACAACTTACCAGAATTTATAAGATGTGATGAACAGTTCTTAGAGGAAAAATCATAGCTATGAACTCACACATTAGGAAAACAGAACGGGACGAAATTAGCACCCTAACGTTGCACCTCTAACAACTAGAAAAAGGAGAGCAAACGAAACCCAGAGTGCAAAGACGGGAAGAAGTAATAAAGATTAGAGCAGAAATTAATTCAACTGAGATGAAGAAAACAGTTCAAAAATCCACAAATCAAAAAGTTTGTTCTTTGAAAAACTAAATAAAGTTGATAAGCCTCTATCTATCCAACCTCATCAAAAACAGGCAAGAGAAAATTCAAGTACAAGAGATAAGGAATGAAAAGGGTGAAATCACCACAGACCCAACGAAAATTCAGATTATTAACAGTTACTTTGAGAATCTTTACGCTCACAGAATAGAAGACACAGAAGAAATGGACAGATTCCTCGAAAGGTACACATTATAAAATTGAATCAAGAAGATAAGATAATTCTCAAAAAGCCAATAAGAGCCAATGAAGTGTGAAACATAATAAAAAGCCTACCGACAAAGAAAAGTCCAGGTCCTGATGGATTCACAGGTAAATTATACAAGAAATTTACAGAAGATATAATCCCCACACTTCACAAACTCTTCAATGAAATTGAAAAGGAAATAGTTCTCCTAAAATCATTCCTGGAGGCAAGTATAATACTGATTTAAAACTAAGGAAAGACACAACCAAAAAGGAGAACTACAGGCCAATCTTTCTCATGAACATAGATGCAAAAATACTCAATAAAATCCTGGAAATAGAATACAGCAAATCATCAAGAAGATCATACACCATGACCAGGTAGGATTCATCCCAGGGATGCAAGGATGGTTCAACATTTGAAAATCTACAAATGTAATACACTATATTAATAGCCTGAAATCAGAAAACCACATGATTATCTCAATTGATGCAGAGAAACCTTTTGACAAAGTCCAACACTCATTCATGTTCAAGGTCCTACAGAAAATTGGGACAGATGGACTCTATCTTAACTTGATAAAAGCCATCTATGACAACCCAAAAGCTCATATAACCCTAAATGGGGAAAAACTGAAATCTTTTACTCTTAAATCAGGTACAAGACAAGGATGTCCTCTGTCACCCCTCCTATTTAATATAGTCTTGGAATCCTTAGCAACAGCCATTAGAAAAGAGGGAGAAATAAAGGGAATAAGAATAGGGAAAGCAGAAGTTAAATTATCACTATTTGCAGATGACATGATACTTTACTTGGAAGACCCCAAAAATTTCACCAAGGAACTACTAGAACTGATACAGAAATTCAGTAGCATAGCAGGATACAAAATCAATACTCAAAAGTCAATAGCATTCCTCTACACAGATGACAAGCACACTGAAAGGGAAACAATAGAAACAATACCTTTCACAATAGCATCGCAGAAAATGAAATACATTGGAATTCACTTAACCAAGGAAGTCAAAGATCTTTTCACAGAAAATTACAACACCCTAAGAAAAGAGATTATAGAGGATTTCAGAAAATGGAAAGATATTCCATGCTCTTGGATAGGAAGAACCAACATCGTGAAGATGACCATACTCCCAAAACTTCTCTACAGATTTAATGCAATCCCTATCAAACTGCCACCAACATACCTCCCAGACGTATAGAAATCATTCCCAAATTTTATTTGAAACCACAAATGACCTAGAATAGCAAAGGCAATGTTGGCCAATCAAGACAAGGCAGGAGGCATCACAATTCCTAACTTGAACTTATGCTATAAAGCCACTATGATAAAATCAACATGGTATTGGAAAAAAAATATACCTGAGGATCAATGGAATAGATTAGAAGGTGCAGAAGCAGCTATGAACACACTCAGCCATCTGATCTTCAACAAAAGGACCAGTCATACTTACTGGAAGAAGGATAGGCTCTTTAACAAACGGTGCTGGAAAACAAGGCTTTCTACATGACAAAAACTAAAACTTGACCCAGCTCTATCACCATGCACTAAGTTAAAGTCAAAATGGATTAAAGATCTAAACATTAAAACAGAAACACTCAATCTCCTGAAAGAGAAAGTAGGAGGAACTCTTGAAGACATAGGGGTAGGTAAAGAGTTCATAAACAAACATATTCACACGGTAAGCATTTGACAGTATCAACAACTGGGATCAACTGTTCTTAAGAACTTTCTGCCTGTCAAAATAAATTTTCAACAAGGTGAAAAGACAACCCGCACATTTTGAAATAATCCTAACTCATAAGCAATCACACAAATGTCTGCTGTCTAAAATATATAGAGAACTAAGATATAACAGGGCCCTCAGATTTAAAGACCAATACAGAAATGGACACCTGAGATGAATACATACTTCTCAGAGGACGAAATTAAAGAAGCAAGTAAATATATGAAAAAATGCTCCACATTGCTACTCATCTATGAAATGCAAATAAACACAGCACTGAGATATCATCTCACTCCAGAAAGAATGGCTATCATAAGGAAATCAACCAACAACAAATGCTGGAGAGGTTGTGGGGAAAAGGGAACACTTCTCCACTGCTGTTGGGAATGTAGACTGGTATAATCATTGTGGAGGTCAGTGTGGAGACACCTCAAAAGAGTAGTACAAGGAATCCCATCCTAGCCTGCTATTCTGCTAGTGGGAATTTTCCCAGAGGAACTGAAAACATGGTATTATAGTGATGTATGTGTACCTATGTTTATAGCAGCACAATTTGTGATAGCAAAATTTTGGAAATAACCAAGTTGTCCATCACATGAGGAAAGGTAGGAAAAGATGTGGTATTTCTATATAATGGAGTATTACTCAGCTATTAAAATGATAAGCTTGAAGCATTTATATTGAAGTGGATGCCACTTGAACATATACTGATAAGTGAAATAATCCAGACACACATGTGCAAATATCGTATACCCTCCCTAGTATTAGAAGCGAAAAGCAGAAATACAAATGGAAACATACAACAACTAAAAACAATTGAGTTAGATAAGGTAACGTGAATGGCATATGCTGCAGGATACTAATCAGCTTTTCTTCTGAATGGTTAACAACCTAAGTTCACAGGTCAAAATTGGAGAAATAGAAGAGCCACAAGGCCAGCCAACATTTTGGCCCTAGCGTTTCAATGTCAGCGAAGTCTCAGGACATAGGAGAACCTGTACTGCAATATCATGAAACTCAGTTGAGCTCCAAATTTTCTGAACAAGGAGATTATGGAGCCTTAGAGCAAAGAGATATAAGGTCTATAGTGTGCCTAGGGAGAGCCACATGGAGAGAAAACTTTCTCTCAGGCTCTCACGGAGAGCAAACTAGTCAAGCATTGGCCATGACTCATCCAAATGGATGATACAGACAAAGGGTCTACCTTATAAGGTGCAGGGATGCAAGATAAACCCTGAGGAAACTGCACTGACCTCATAAGAAACAAAAAGCACATGTGTTGGTATATAGGTCTTGCTCTATCTAACTCTTAAGCATCCAGCAGAAAAGTTTGAAAATAAGGTATCCACCTCGGTGCCATAATAATAAGTTGAGCTGTAAATGGCTATGGTCAACAACTTCTTCAGATAATTCACTATTGTTGTGGAATGCTGGACTGTGCTGGATTGTGTCATCCAGTTCAGATACACAAATTTGTTGAATGACAATGGAGTGCCCATCTTTGACAGGTGTAGACAAAGGAAGGGGTATAGAAAGGAAGACTCATGATATGTGTGTACGGACAGTACAGTTGGGATAGTTACGCCGTGCTTCTACATATTTCTATGAGAGGCAAGATTTGTACTAGTGGTGGTTGGACAGTATATTATGTCGGTTTCTTGTACTATGGACAACCACTAGGAACATAACAAGGTCAAAAGTATTAATTATTGAATCTTTGATGCATTTCATGTATAAAAATAAGATACGTAAACAGCTACACTCTCTTAATTTACTGATAAGAGACATACTGCATAATAATGTCTGTAAGTATAATATCATGTATGCGCCTTCTATGATACCAAAACATTATGAAAACAGTTTGCAATGTATTAATTTATCAAATCCATGTTGTCAAGGTATCTTAAAACTGTCTCATTGATATTTGTACTTCAATAAAATAAAAGTTAAAAATTTGAAAAACAGTATAACTTTGTGATTTAAAAATTCAAGATCAAGATGGGGAGAGAGAAGTATGGAAAAGGAAACAAAAGGGATTCAGGTGACCAGTGATTTACCAATTCCCCATGATAAATGATACTGATGAAAATAGGGGCACATAAAAAATTCAAGATCAGTACTCGGCCCAGGCCAATCATGTGTTTGATAAAGATTCTGCTCCATTATGCCAGCTGAAACCCTCTCGCTTGTGAGTAAGACCTTCCACCATGATCTTGGGACCCATCCAAATCCAGTGCTGGCCCTGTGTATGTGAACTTCCACTTTGTTCTTGAGACCCAAACATGGACAGCCCAGGCTAGCCATAAAAGCCTGATGTGAAACTCTAAAGCTGAAATCCCTGCAGAGAGAATAGGGGCCAGAACTACCCAGCTAATTGAGCAGCAAAACATCTTGCCAGAGGGGCACAACATGTTCACTTTCACAGGTTGCAGCAGGAAGAAGATGAGCATAGCAGCCAGATCCAATCCAGGCACACCAGATGAGTTCAGACTTAATAGATCTGCACCTGGTAAGGTGAGACACTTTGCTAGAGCCAGGTCTTTGACAACATCATATCTCTTATTCTCTTAACTGAGAAAGGGGATGAAAGGTAAATGGGGTGAACCAGTCTGCCTGGAAGACCACAGGTACATCAAGGGGAGGTGATCAGACAGAACTTAGGGGAAATCACCTTAAATAAAAATTCCCAATATAATATCTACTTAGCTATACAGATGTAATGTCTGCTCCTACTATCTAGAATACAAACCCATTAGTTACAAAAATTTTTCAACTGCTAAATATCACTATCCATTATTAGTGTTCCTAATTTAGTTAAGTAAATACAAAACTATAACTGCCTGAACCATACAATCTCTCTTGGATGCTAAGGTTATAACTGCACCAAAACTCTACACCAAAAGTCAAAGGACAGTGCTACACAAAATGACAAAGAGAAGGAGCAAAATGCAATCTCAGGGTCTGATTCTACCCAGAACAAATACAAAATACACTAGCACAAAAGAAATTGGGAATCACACAGCTGAAATGTCTCAATTAACAGAGCCTAAAGTAACTAAACAAGTGCTGAAAGGTATTCAGGAAATGAGATCAGAAATAACCTCTGACATGAAAAAGTAATCTATACATTAATAGCGTCTGAAATAAACAAACAACTACAGAAAGGTATAGAGGAAATCAGATCACAACTAATCTGTGCAGTAGAAAGAGAAAGAACAACTATAATGAAAGAATTAATAACTACTTCTAAAGAAAACACTGATAAAAATAGAGAACAGAAGATGATGGAATCCTTGAATGAGTGATGTAAGAAATAAATAGATCAAATGAAGCAGAGTCAAAGAGATATAGAGGAATTTAAAATCTCAATTACAAGCTGCCAAAACCATTTGAATGCAAGTGAAGATAGAGGGACAGAGGAGATAGTTCAGTAGAAAAGTGTTTTCCTGGCAAGTGCAAGGGCCTGAGTTTGATTCCTGGTTCAGCAAAAAAAGAAAAAAAAAAGTGAAGATGGAATTTCAGATCATGAAGATAGTATAGCAGCTAGTGAAAAGGTAAGAAAAGATCTCTTAAAAACAACTAGGATGCAGGAAAAAATAATTTAACA
Organism: Ctenomys sociabilis; assembly: GCA_004027165.1. NCBI lineage: Eukaryota > Metazoa > Chordata > Mammalia > Rodentia > Ctenomyidae > Ctenomys > Ctenomys sociabilis. Next base: position 10,249 of record PVKA01043657.1, read on the forward strand.
TCTACAAGATGATGCAAAAATGTATACAAAAAGAATATAGGCAAAAGTAATAGTAGAAAAGTTCCCAAATATGGGACAACAATCTGACATTCAGTAAATGAAGCATATAGAATTCCAAATAACATCAACCCAATAAAAAAAAACACAAATAATAGTCAAAATCCCAAAAATGCAGCATAAGAACAATATAGTAAAAGCCACTAAAGAAAAGAAACAGATCACATGTAAAGAAAAACCTATTAGAATAATGGCAGACTTCTCTATATAAACAATGAATTCAATAAGAGTAGAGTGTAAAATACTTCAATCCTCTATGAATACAAATTCTAGCCCAGACTACTATAACTTGCAAACTCTTATTCAAGTTTGATGGACAAGTGAAATACTTCCATGACAAAGAATAACTGAAGAATTTCATGATGAAAAAGCCAACCCTACACAGATTATTAAAACATATTCTAGAGGGGGATGAAAATGACCACAACTCTGCAAATGAGAAGGGAAAGAACCCAATGAATAGGGCAAACAATTGAACACAGGAGACAAAGGGGTAAACAACAGCGGGTAAATAATATGCCAATCATAAGTCAATATGTCTCAAATATAACCATCAATGTAAATGGACTCAATTCACCAATTAAAAGAGATAGACTAGCACAGTTCATTAAAATGCAAAATCCAAAAATGTGCTGTATAAAAGAAACACACAATTCAAAGAAATTCATAACCTGCAAGTCAAATGATGTAAAGCAATACTACAAGCACCAGCACATCAGAAAAAAAGCAGGAATAACAATCCTGATTGTAGCCAAACACAGGGGCACCTAACTATATAAGGCAAATCTTAATCAACATGAAAAATCGAATATCCAATACCACAATCTTAAGAGGAGAACTTAACACCACCTTATCCCAAAAAGATAAGTGAAGCAGACAAAAAATTAGGAAAGAAGAAGAACTGAAACAGAACTTGGAACAAATGGACTTAGTGGAGATATACAGAATGTTCTACCAAACCACTGCTGAATATGCATTCTTTTCAGCTGCACATGGGACATTTTCTAAAATAGACCATAAAGTAGTCCATAGGTCATACTTAAGTATCTATAAGAAAACAGAAATTATCACATGTGTATTATTTGATCACAGTGCAATGAAATGAAATAAGTGACAAAAGAAACCATAAAACCCCAGAAATATATGGAAAATAATATCTTCCTTAGAAACCAATGGGCCACAGATAAAATTAAATGAGAAATTAAACAATATCTACAATTCAATGAAAATTCAAGCACATCATATCAAAATTTATGGGATGAAATTAAAGTTCTTAGAAGGAAATTTATAGCTATGAACTCACAGAATAGGAAAACAAAATGGGCACAAATAAATACCCTCATGATGCACCTGAAGCTTCTAGGAAAAGAAGAGCAAATCGAACTCCAATCCCAAAGACTCGAGTAAATTACAAAGATTAGAGCAGAAGTTAATGCAATTAAGACAAAGAAAACAACATAAGGAATTAATGAGTCACAAATCTGCTACTTTGAAAGATTAAAGAAAACTGATAAGCCCCTAACTAACCTAATCAAAAGGAGGAAAGAAAAACTCAAATACAAGCAATAAGGAATGAAAAGGTTGAAATTACCACAGACCCAGTGGAAATTTAGAACATCATCAATAGTTACTTTGAGCATCTTTACTCTCACACAATAGAACACACAGAAGAAATGGACAGATTCCTAGAAAGGTACAAATTATCAAATTTGAATCAAAAAGATACAAGAACTCACAAAAACACAATAACAACCAATGAAATACAAAATGTAATAATAAAAAAAAAAACTACCGACAAAGAAAAGTCTGGGTCTTGATGGATTGACAGCTAAATTCTACAAGAAATTTACAGAACATATAATCCCAATACTCATCAAATGCTTCATCGAAATTGAAAAGGAAGCAGTCCTCCCAAAATCATTCCTGGAGGCAAGTATTGTACTGTTACCAAAAGCAGGAATAGATGCAAGTAAAAAAGAGAAGTACATGATAATCTCCCTCATGAACATAGATGCAAAAATCCTAGCACATAGAATACAGTAAATCATCAAGAAGATTATACAGCATGACCAGGTAGGATTAATCCCAGGGATGCAAGTATGGTTCCATATATGCAAATCTATAAATGTAATACACTATATCAATAGAGCCAAATCCAAAAATTACATGCTCATCTCAATTGATGGAACTAGTCTGGTTCTGGAAAAACTGGTTCTCTACATGTTGAAAACTAGGTCTATCACCATGCACTGAACTAAAGTTAAATGGGTTAAAGAACTAAACACTAAAATAGAAACACTAAATCTCCTGGAAGAGAAAGTAGGAGGACATAGGGATAGAAAAACAGTTAATGAACAAAAATCAAACTTCACGGGTAATACTTGAAAGAATTAACAACTCCTCTTATTGAGAAGTTTTTGTACATTAAAAGAAATTGTCAACTCAGTGAAAAGACAACCCACAAATTTGGAAAACATCTTAACTAACAAGCCCTTCACTGTCTATGGGAATGTAGACTGGTACAACCACTGTGGAAATCAGTGTGAAGACTCCCTAAAAAAACTATGACTTGAAATCCCATTCAATCCAGCTTTCCCCTAGTGAGAATTTTCCAGAAGAACTGAAAACATCATATCATTGTGGTATATGTACATTTATGCTTATAGCAGCACAGTTTGTGACAGCCAAAACTTGGAAGCAATCAAAATGCCCCGCCCTAAGGAATGGCTGGCAAAGGTGTGGTATTTTTTTTTCTTTGTTTTCGTTTTGTTTTGTTTTTTGCAGAACCAGGGTTTGAACTCAGGCCCTTGTGCTTGCCAGGGAAGCACTTATTCCACTGAGCTGTCTCCCTGTCCCTAGGTATGGTATTTTTATATGATGTAGTATTACTCAGCTACAAGAATAAAAAATTTTTGAAGCCTTCATATATAAGTGGATGCAACTTGAAGATAAACTCATAACTAAAATCAATCAGAAACACATAGCATATTGTCTCCCTAGTGTAAGAACTGAAAAGTAGAAATAGAAATTGAAATATATAACACAACTAAACATAACGCAAGTTAAGGATTAAATAATGAAGAGTGGGAAGGAGAAAATCTAGGAAATATGGCAAGACCAAAACCATACATTTATATACACAAGATGTTTATGGCAATGGTCCTGCAATTCTCCATCAGGCTTTTGAAACTAACAGTTAACTCATAGTTAGGATTCTCATCCTAACTATATATGCTGGTATATGTGAACTAAGAAACTACACTAGGATAGCAATGTGTAATGCTAGAGCCACAGTTGGAATGCCTGTCGTTCTGGCCTTCTAAATGTGTACTGCTTCTAATGTCTTATCAATTACTGCTATACTCTCTCTCAAGTAAATGTGTGTTTAAGAAGAAAGGTAATGAAAGAAAACAAGAGACAAAAAATGTCATATGACTACCCTACTACACTGTTTTATATGGCTATTTTTGTAAATATCTGTGCAAAAATACGTAATTGTCCAATTTTTATATATTTTTCATTGTTTCACATTCCATAGGGATTTAAAGTTTAGCATATCAATGATTGTTGGAAAATACCTGTTCCATTTATATGTAAGGCGTTAATATTCAGAGAGATAGCAATGTTAAACTCAACTGCCTATGTTAATCTTCTCTTTAGAGGTCTAACAACTTAAGTTTGCAGACAAAAAAATTTGAGAAAAAGAAGGACTACAAGGATACTGAATGTTTTGGCCCTAGTCCCTCAAGGTCAGTGAGGACTCAGGACATAACAGAACCAGTACTGTAACATCCTGTAACTCAGTGGAGCCCCAAATTTTCTTTTCAAGGAGATTATGATGCCACAGAGGAAAGTGATCAACAGTGTAGAGTGCGCCTAAGAAGAGTCACCTAGAGAGAAAACATTCTCTCAGGCTTTCACAGTGAGAAAATTGGTTAAACATGGCAGACACAGACAGAAGATGTATAAACTACTGTAGAGCATTTCTGGGTAAATCTTAAGGGTATTTGACAAACTTTGTCAGATATAAAAGTTACATTTTTAATTATATAGGTCTTTCTTTATCTTGGTCTTAACCACCTACCGGAAAAGTAGAAACAAGAAGTATAAAAAGTAAAGCCATATTAATATGCTTAGCTGTAAAAGGCTCAAGCCAACAACTCTGACATTGCCAGTTCTGTGGATAACCCACTACTATTATGGACTACTGGACTATTTTGCTGAATTCAAGCACCTACAAAATTTGAATGGCAATGGAATACCCATCTCGGACAAAAATAAATTAAAAAGGGGATTATAAATGAAGAACCATTTTGTAGTGAAAAAAAATTATTAGGATAGATGTTAAGCAACTTTCTCTTCAATGAGAAGAAAGATTTGTACTAATAATGTTTAGACTAGATATCTTGTCTGCATCTTGTACTCTGAATAACTATTATAAAGACAGCAATATGCTATGTATTAATTATTCTAAGTGTCCTACTAACCTGTTTTAAAACTGTCTCATTGCTATTTCTTACTCAATAAAATTAATAAAAAATAAAGTTGTATGTATTAAGTAAATTTTTCTTCAAGCGTATTTAATGTTTTTGTTTGCTTTTGTCATATACTGTGCCTTCTTTAAAACGCAGATAGATACTTGCATCCTTTCCCACTGCCTTCTTTTTTCCTCTCCTTTCTCTTTTCTCTCATGTTTGTTGTTTAATCCTTAAGTTCTGTTTCTTTTCGTTTTACTATATCTGTTATAACTTTCAGGTTTTACTGCTTCTTTCAGGTTCTTACAAGAGGGAGACAATATGATCCTTACATGTGTGGGTCTGGTTTATTTCACTTATGAGTAGCCTCTAGTTTCATCCACTTACCTATAAATGCTTTGAGTTTGTCTTGCTTTATAGCTGACAAATACTCCATTTCATAAAATACCACATCTTTTTCATCCATTCCTCGGGTGATGGACATTTTGTTTGCTTCTAAGATTTAGCTATAACAAATTGTGTTGCTATAAACATAGGTGCACATATTTCATTGTGATATGATGTTTTCAGTTCTTTTGGGAAAATACCCAGAAGGTGAATAGCGAATTGAATAGGATTTTCAGTCCTAATTTTTTTAGGAGTCTCCATACTGGATGGCTGAAGTGATTGTACTAAACATTTCCATCAGTTTTTTGAAAATTGCAGTTAATGTGTAGAATTCTTACCTGTGTTCTGAGCAGGTACATTAAGGATAGCAAATACCTGTCATCTTGGTCTTCTAAAAGTGTACCATTTCTAATGTTATATCAATTATTAATATACTCTCTTTAAAATAAATTTTAAAAACTAAAGATAGACTAGAGCGAAACTGATATCCAAAGGTAATGTGCAATCTTATGTCCATTAATAATCAATTTGATGTCCATTATATAACTATATCCATTAATCTGAGCAACAAATTTGACAATAAAAATAGATAGTATATCAATCATTGTTTATCAGCTATTCTTGTTTTGAAAATCTGTAACATATGGTATTGTTATTTTCCTTTTTTCTGTATTTGTTTCTGATTTTTGTTCTTTCTTTTGTTTTTACTTTTCTAAACAAAATAACATGATAACAAAAAACAGTAATTGATTCCTGAGACTATCCTGGAAAGGGTTTTGAAAAGGTGATTACTACAGGCAGTAGGGTTAACTCTACTTTAAGACCATTATTTTTCCTTCAAATTATGTATTTCCTGGTTGGTGGCCTTCTCTTCACAAATGCCTACACATTCCACCAACTTTGTTGGAGATAGGATCTGAGATTAACCCATCAGGTAGACTTAAGTTAAAGTCCTAAATCTATTACAGAAAAACTAGTAGAAATAAACAAGTCACATTAATTTTCTGAACTTGAATTTCTTTTCCCATAATGAGAATCTTAGCAACTGTTTTTTTCTTAATTTTATTGAAAAACAAATAGCAATGAGACGGTTTCAAAACTGATTAATAGGACAGTTTCAATAATTAATATATTACATATTGTCTTGATAGTGGCTATTTATAGTAGAAGATGCAGAAATGATACCTTGTCCAAACACTATTAGTACATATCTTTCTTTTCATTGAATTAAAAGAAAGTAGCTCTACATCTATCCTATTTTGTTACCCAGATACAAAATGGTCCTTCATTTGTATCCCCTTTCTTTGTTTATTTTTGTCAGAGATGGGTATTACATTGCCATTTAAATATTGTAGGTGCATGAGTTCAGCAAAATAATCCAATAGGACCTGTTGACAGTTGATTTGAGAGCAAAGTTAAGGTATAAAAAGTCATACTGTACTTCACATGTAAGTGAATATTCA
>PVKA01043658.1:0-16629 GCA_004027165.1 Ctenomys sociabilis
GCTATGCAGTTCAGGCTGGCTTTAAGCTCACTTTGTAGCTCAGGCTGGTCTCGAACTCACAACAATCCTGCCTCAGCCTCCCGAGTGCTGGGATTACAAGCATGCGCCACCACGCCCGGCTATAAATTTATGGATTTATTATTTTATTTTATTTTATTTTATTTTATTTTTTTTTTTTTTTGTGGCAGAACCGGGGATTGAACTCAGGCCTTTGCGCTTGCTAGGGAAGCACTTATTCCACTGAGCCATCTCCCCAGTCCTCAAAAAAATATGTAATTTGCATTAGAATACAAAAATGATATAATTATTTTTACTATTCCCAGGACACTTTTGTCAATATCAAAACCATACTTAGAGTTATGAATCATTCAACTCAGATCTTTCTTGTCCCTCTTTTTCTGTTTCACTTTGTTTTTATCCTTGGTAAACCACATTTGTACATGTATCCTATCTGGATTGGGAATATTCTAGTTTGAAAAGCCTGAAATGAAAAACAAATTTTGTCATCTGATTAGGATAACTAGTAAAGTTACTTCAAGGTACAAGCTGAAATTTTGATATTTTTCAATCACTCTCTGCTACTCACCTTCGAAGATATGGCACTTTTAGAGCATCTTCTACATTCCTTTTTACTATGTGATACTGAATTTATAGGTAAAGGTATTTTTTCCCCAGTCAAAGCTACATAATATTGACTTGAATAAGTTATGCCTTCTAGAGTAAAGCATTGTGTAGAGAGATTAGCTGGTATTTAACTCGATTATCCTAGACTTTCCCCTCAGTGTATCATAAATCTGATCTTGTGTGTGCCTCCAAGATATTGAAACCTGCTATACTCAGCCATACTAACTGAGCTCATGTAACACTAATGTACTAATCAAAACTTCAATTAATTCTATAATATGAAAATATTATTGGCCAAGCAGGCCAAATACTTTCATCTTCTAAACACTGTCTCCCAGGAAGCAAGCTGTAGGATGAGCCAAATTGCTATGTAACTGCTGCCTCTTACAAGCAGAAGTGGAACTGCGCGGCTAGGTTTACACTGAAGTGGCATCAGACCACTAGCGGCACAGGGCTGCAGATTCCCATCCTTCTCACCATTTTGAGAGAACAGGGCTCAGGCAGGCTCCGTGTGCTTGCCACAGTGGCTTTGCTAACTGCCTTGTGGCTGACAGGTTTATTTCCCCCATAACTCACTTTTCCTTTAAACAGCCATCTTCCATCAGACTTCTTGGCCCAGGACTCCATGGACTTGAAGATGCTTGTATGTTTGTCCCTTTTGTACGAAGGGCAATCTATTTAGGGAGAATCTCAGTGTTTTTCCTATGTATCATGGAAACAGACTTTATTATTAATATTTTCGGCTTAACTCATTAAAGGATAGTAACTGGTAAATGCCTTTTGCTGGTGCAATAAATCTTACTTCAATATAAATAAGGTAAAATGTATGACTCTTAGAGGTTAAAAGAAAAAGACTATAATTTGCTCAGGGACAAGCTTCTAATGAATTGCACAAGGAAGATTAGGTACCATGTCTTTGTGATTCCGACGTGTGGCACCATGTGTCAGCTAAGAGGATTATCAAAATGAGATTTGTGGTCCCGGAAAGGTTAGGGTTGAAAAAAAAAAAAGAGATTTGTTCTCTCACTATTTCTAAAACTAGTGAGGTATAAAAGTTTTAATAGTTTTGCCTATAATCCCAGCACTAAGAGGCTAAGGCAAGAGGAATGCGATGAGTTGGAGCATAGCTGGGCTAAAATGAGTCTAAAGCCAGCCTGAACTGCAGTGAAACCTTGTCTCAAAAGGAAAAAAGGACCCGTGAGAGAGTTCAGCGGACTGGGATTCCATCCCTGGTACCACATGCCACACCAGCCCTGCCCTGAGCGGGCTGAGCTGGCCACAGTGGTGCACGCCTGTAATCCCAGCCCGGGGAGGCTGAGAACAGCAGGATCAGTACAAGCGCGAGCTCTGTAGTGAGACCCTATACCAAATACATAAAAAAGGGTTAGTAGTTTTAAGTTGTTAATTATGGGCTGACCAAATAGCTCAGCTGGTTAAAGCAACTGTTTAGGCATATGCAGCAGCTGGGGTTCAATCCTCAGCCCGCCCCTGGGGTGTCCTGAGATGGCAGTTGAGCCTGGGCATAGTGGGGTGCACCTATAATCCCGTGTCTTGGGAGGCTGAACACAGGAGGATCACTGTGAATCCACTCTATGTAGTGAGACCCTGTAGACCTTACTGAAATACAAAATAAATAAATAAATACAAAATTCGTAATTATGCCAATTTTTATTGAACGATATTGTTTTAATTTACATATTTCATTTGTGCCCTATATATATTTTTTATACAAAACAGCACACTCATAATATCTTTTTCACACTCATAATATTAAAACTTTTTTTTTTTTTCAGAACCAGGTATTGAACTCAGGCCCTTGTGCTTGCCAGGCAAGTGCCTAATCTGCTGAGCTATCTCCCTGGCCCCTAGAACATCTTAAAGTAAAGCGATGGAGATAAAATAGGTGAAACATATATGATTATTCAGCTATGGTAATGGAGTAGCAATGAAGGATTGTGGTCTCTCATATAAGTGAAACAAAGAAAAGCACTGCGAATTCCCCAAAATGAACTGTGCAGAGGCTGGTTCAGACCACAGAGTAGAAGAGCAAAACCAGGGGTGAGACTAGAATTCTCCATGACTGAGGAGCAGAGAAGAGTATCCAGACAGCTCCAGACAAGTAAGTAGCATCTAGAGATAATGGAATACTACTCGGTTATGAAGTCGGACACATTTGAGACATTTGTAGGAAAGTGCATGTGAATAAGCTGACACCTATGGTTAAATACCTTATGGTACCTCTTATTTAAGTAAGACAAAATACAAAGAACAGTAAAGCCTGGATAGGAGGAGACAGGGGATGGATCTCTTGCACATCGGAAGGGTCCAAGGGAACAATGGTGAGGGACGAAGGGAAGGGGAAGGGACTTAAGTAGAATGAAGGTATGCCGTGTAGAGAAACCTGGGAACCTCAGTGAGTGTAAAATCTATGTGCCATTAACATGACTAAGATGGATAATATCTATAAGAACACTATCAATATTAATAAAAGTGGGGAATGGGAAATTAGAGGAGGAAGGAGGGAGGGAGAGGAAAAAGGATTTAAAACAAGAAAAAAAACCTATACTATGCACACATATCCACTCCCCAAGATGACTATAAATTACATGGCCTGCAAATTCTTACTAATAAAAAACCTGAAGTGGAAAAAACAGCATAGAGTATAAGAAGAGAAGGAGAAGAGAGAGGGCAAACAGGGGCAGGGTCAGCAACAGGGAGACCTCTGGAGAGAGTGGAAGAGGCAGTAGTGCTGTGGTGGCTTTGATCCTCTGATGAGGAGAAATAAGCAACAGAAAGCGGCAAAGCGGTCTTGAGAGAGGGCTGAGACTCATTTTGCAACCAGGCAGAGCACAATGATTTTAAAACCAAAACTATCTGAAAGAGCCCTCACAGTGACTTGCATTACTAGTGAAGTTCAGTTACTCTTAGACTACAGGCAGCTTGTGTCGGCCCTAACAAAGCTCACAATCCACATGGTCCCAAATAATGGCTGACCAAAACAAATTTTATGGCAATTTATGACAACATAACAAAATGCAGTACCTACCAATGTGAAGTTCATAATGTGTAGAAGTCAATTAAAAACTTCCTGACATAAAAAGATGCAAGAAAATTTGGTCATAACTTGGCATCAGTCAGGTAATGGCCGTGTACACCACACCTACAGTGCCACTGGAACTGTAGAGCAGGAGCAAAAAACACCCACAGGTATCCAAGATCTCTTTGTCTGGGCCTCCTTGACAAAGGGCTTCAGCCACCATCACACTCTCAGTGGCTAGCATTGATGGAAACCACTATGAAGTAAGCAGCTCTGAACAGGACTTAATACTAACCCATTGGCTTTTCATGTTTAGGTGTGAGTATGCCCAAGGCCTAGGCCCACTGATGGTGCTAGACAGCTCACAATAAGTGAAACTCCATGACTCACTGGTCCTGGCTGAGGCCTGCACTGGCCTGTGAGCTTGGGAAGCCTCAAAGGGTAGGATAAGGCCACAGCTAGGACATTTGGCTGCAATCTCAATTAAATAGATAAAGACTACAGCTGCAGGCATCACACTCCTAGGTAGAGACCTTCCTGAGATAGTTCTGCTAAATTAACATGATGTGTTACTTGGAGAAGGTTTGAATGGAGTTCCAAGGATCTTGAAAGGCCCTGCCACTCAAGGGATAGTTCTGCTTTTCTTCTGTATTCCCCACTTTGGTCCTGATAACTAAATAAACACAGGCCACCTGGAGAAGATCTTGGTCCTAACCCAGAAAATGTTGAATTCTGTTGGGTTTTGATCCTCCTGGAGCCCTGTCTGGTTTATTTAAGCCTGCACTGGCTACTCATTTGGGAGATTTTGGGCCTGATCAGTTTGCAATAACAAGGGGACTGTATGAGTTTTAACCTTGGAACTAGCTCATGATATGAATAAGGTTAGGCCATGTCCATGGCCCATTTGGCTTCAGGGCCAAGCTGCTCAAGACACCATAGGAAGCTATGTGCCATGCACTGACTAACGCACAAAGGCCCCATTACATCCTGAGAAAAATGCTCAAATGAATGGGCTTCACGCCTATTGCGTTTCCTAAATCTCTCAGGTCCTACAGTCAGCCTCACTGACACTAATGGTAGGTTTTTGTGCCCAGCTCCCCAGCTCAGGGTTATTTTCTTGATTGGTGGTAATATAGGACACATTTTATCTTCCCCTAGTTGCAAAGTGGCATTCAAACTTGCATCTGGGTCTCATTATTTTGGCTTTATTTCTACATTAGAAAAGGGAGAAAATGTTTAACTTTTTTTCCTTTACTTTCTATAAGAGCTCTATTTATTTTATGGTACCCACAAACAGAAATTTCCTTTCTTAGCTGTCCTATGGAAATTGTTCTCTGAGATACTTTCCTTGCAGAAGAGTCTCAAAGAAGCAGATGAATGAGATCCCATTTGGAATAATGAGACCCCCATTAGAATAATCTAAATGGGGTCTTCCATGTCTAGCTGACTCTGGGTGTGCACGGAGCAGTCCCTCTGGCTCTTCCTCCTCTGTCCACCATTCTCTGAGCCTTAAGTCCTTCAAGCATGCCTCAGATGTTCTCCAAAGTGCTCTCTAGCAGACTTGACTTATGGCATTTGCCTGTTTCCCTGATATAACTGACTGGCCTTGATTCTTTTCAGAACTTCTCTGCAGCTGTGGCAAGTCTCTCAGGCTGAGTGATTTACAAGGGGCAGAAGTAGCTGCTCAGCCTTCTCAAGCGCCTTATCTCCAGGGCTCACAGGTTTGCTGTCGTGAAGGGGACTGGTCCCAGCTTCGTAGATGGCACCAGGAATGCTGGGTTCTCATAATGTGAGAGAGAAAAGGACAAAATAGATCTGATCACCTCTAACTCTTTCACAAGGTCACTCGCTCCATCCATGAGGATCACTGATTCTGTCATAATTCAATCACGTCCTGAAGGACCTACCTCTTAATACTGTCACCTTGAGGTTTAGGGTTCAGCTTCGGGTGTGGAGATGGTAACAAGCATCCCAACCTTAGCAGCAGGACTCACTTGACTCACAGCGCATGTGGACCACACTGGTGGCTGTTGTCCCTCACTTCCTTCACATGGCCTATGCGGGCTATAATTTGCACAGCAACTGCGTGGTCTTCTGCTTTGTCTCAGTAACTAGGTGAATATGTAACTTGAAACTAGGTAGACAGGAGGCTTGTATTTCAACTTGCAGATTTCAAACAACCAAGTATTTATTTGTTACTGGCATAAGTCATGTCCCAGATAAATGAGATTTTGAGACAGAAATCTGTTGTGTGAAGTTGACTGAGAAATACTTTTAAAGTCAGAATCCCTGCAGTAAAAAAAGGAAGCCAAAGCGACCAGGGAGATGACGCACTACTTGTTGCTGTAACAGTTACCACAAACTTTGTGTCTCCAAACAGCACACATTTATTACCTAGCAGACCTGTAGACTAGAAGCACAGCATGGGCCTCACACAGCAGAAATCGAGATGTCTGTCAGGATGACGTCTGAGGAATTCTAGAGAAAACACTTTTAATAATCAGTTTTCTTGCTTCTAGAGACAGCTCTGTTTCATTGGTTTCTGCCCCTCTCCTTCATCAGGAAATCTCGGGATGGACTGGGTCTTCCCAGATTTCCTAGTCTCATCTCTCATGTTACCACCCTTCCACTTTTAAAGGCTTTGTGATTACACTGGGTTCTCTGACATAATCCAAAATAATGTAGTCATCTTAAAAGCAGATTAGGGCCATGGAGATGGCTCAATGGTCTAAAGCACCTGCTTAGGCAAGCTTCAGGAATTTCAGGTACTGCATTTCAAACCCCAGAACCACATGCTGTGCCAGCCCTGCCTCCAGGGCAGACTGAGCCAGCCACAGGGAAAAAGAAAAAGCAGAATAGCAACCCTACATCCACATGCAGATCTCAATTCCTTTTGCATTTAACCTACATAGTCACAGGTTCAGATGTCTAGGACAAAGATAAAATTTTCACCTGCTGAAGAAGTTTAGTGAAGTGCAGTTCTCCTGCAGAGAACATGGAACTTCTGAGTTACTCTCCACATGGGCAGGTGGTATGTCTTCATAGTCCTCACAGTCCAGTTGTTGCCTGTGTTCTGCCCCTGGGAAGGGGTATAACCCTGGGCAAGGCAGCTCTTTTTGTAAATATAGCCTCAGGGAGGAATGGAGTTGAGAGAGGCCAGTTGTTTTCCTGCAGTTAGAAAAGGCTCCTTGAGTGGAGCAATTTGGAATCACATACCACAGCTTTAACCAAACTTAGGGTAAAATCACTATGTTAGTCAGCTTTCTACTATTGCAACAAATCAGCATAAAGAGGGACATTTGCCTTTGGTCCATAGTTCTGGAGGTTTCTGGGCACAGGCCCTTGGCCCTGTTGCCTCGGGGCCTGTGGTGAGACCGGGCCAAGCAGAGAGCCTGTGGTGGGGATTGTGTGGTGCAGAAGCTGCCCATCTCATGGCAGTCAGGATGCGAAGAGCGAGTGAGGGAGCCGTGGTCCTCAGAGGCCTGCCCCCAGGGACCCCTTCCATCAGGCCTCACCACCTAAGAGCTCCACCACCTCTCAGTCGTGCCATGAACTGGCTTTCAAACCTTTAAGACCCAGGCCTTTGCGGAACCTTATCCAAACCATAGCACCTGTTCTCCCCATCACAATGCAGCTGGTGACAGTCGCTAACGATTTGCTGTAAAATTACACCATAAGTTTCTAAAATCATTTTGGCTAAAATGGTTTGCTTGATTAAACTTCCAAAGTAACTTTGACCAAATTCTACCTCAGAATTGAAACTCATTAATTAGCTTCATATTTCATTATTCAGTGTGTTTTTCCTTATGTCAAGATATAAATTGCCTGATGATTTAGAGAAGTTGGAAAGTCAAAGTCATTTTCAAGGGTTTCCACTGATTCGTGACTTTTTTGCATCATCTAAGTAGTTACATATAACAGTAGATTTGTTACAACTCACAGAATCCAGTTTTGATGAGATGGTAAGATGAAGTGCAGGAAATCTCAATCTCTGAGCCTCAGCTTTCTCATCTCTAAAATAAATAAACTTTGTTTTAGCATATAAAATTAGCAGAAAGAAAGCATCTACAGAATACCTGGAAAAATCCAGTGCTAATTCATAGCAGCTATTATGATAATATTCTGCAGTTTATCCTAATTTCTGCTGAAAGACTGCAATTTAAAGGACAAGATGCTATATTAGCTATGCCTTTATCCCTAACTGCCAGCCCAGTATCCGATATATAACAACTGGTTTATTCCTATTGGTTGTGCAGTTTGATCAGGTAGCTTCTTGAATAAACACACGCAGTGAATGGCATTGTTTCTACCCCTCACCTCACAACTTGGCTTTCCCTTTAAGGGACTTTTTTGTATCTTCTCAGAACTTCCGAAACTTACTTACCATTAATGCCCAACACCAGCACGTCATGTGCAGCTTGTCGTCCCATCTCCTTCAGTCTGAAAATGCTAACTCTGACTGCACCTTACTGGTGTGTCTTTCCTCCTGCCCTCCCCCATTCCAACCTAGCTTAGACACAGAGGTCAAGGTCAAGGTCAAGGTCGAGTACTACCTTCCTCAGAAGACTTCCCACCTCACAGTTCTTCCCAGAAGTTTGGTAATTGTGAGTTATCCTTTCCCTCCATCTCGTAGCCCTCACATAACTTGTGGGGTTGGCTGTGATTTTTCTTGTTAGTCATGTAGCTTTGAACCTTGTAAGCTGTTTTAAGGCAGGAGTTACATTTCATCCATTCTGAGATGCATTTCTTTCACATTTTAACATCTCTGAAATCAGAATGCATTTTTTTTTCAGAATGCATTTTTAATCAATAGCATTTTAAGTTATTATAGGCGCAAATCATAGTGAGTTTTGAGAGTTCCAATTTGCTTCCCTCAACAACTACCAATCTGAAATAACTTCCAGTGAAATGTATAGTGTATGCTCAGAGTCTATTTTCAGGCGACACTTGATTCTTCTCTCAGTGCCAAGATTGAGATGTTTGAGTTTCCTTGTCTTTTGCTGCTTATCCTGCTCCCTTGTTTACCACTGCACAAATACATAGAACTTGTCTCGACCTAAGAGGGGTGCTCATATTGAGCACACCTCATACTGAGCACACCTTTCCTTGGTTGGGAGTTAAACAGTGAGCCTTGTGATAAATGGTGACAATATCAACTTACAATTAAATTATATTATTTTATATTTCCAATAAGTTTGATATCATGTTATTTAGTATGTGAATATATGCATATTAAATTCATTTTGGATGGTCTCTTCCTTCTCTCTCTCTCTCTCTCTCTCTCTTTCTTTTTTTTTTTTTTGCGGAACTGGGTATTGAACTCAGACCCTTGCACTTGCTAAGGAAGCGCTTATTCCACTGAGCCATCTCCACGGCCCAGTCTTTTCCCTCTTATTTTAAAATTTGCCTCTATATCAAATTTATTCACTTTTGCCAATTTAATAACCTCAGTGTGAAATAAAGGGTTAGAATTCCTACACAGTAGTACAGATTATTCTGCCATCCTTGAAATCAGACCGCGTGTGTTTGTCTGTTCCTTTGTTTGTTTCTCTAACTTAATTTTAGATATGTAACCTGACCTCTTCAAACCGCAACTTACTTGTTTGCAAAATTGTGGTGACAGTAATATCGCAGAGCTCTAGCCTGAGCATCAGGAAGCCGTGCCTTCAGCCTGGTGCTGGGGTCAGCGTCCTGTTCCTCCACTGCACGCTCCTCAGGTAGCGCCTACGAGGGCTGCACGCACACCACCATCCCACTGTTTCAGTCAGTAACCTGTGCCTAAACTTCTTCAGCTCCAAACAGGGATTTTGAGTGTAAAGATCATCTGGGGCTGTTATTTGTATTACGTGGGATACTTTTAGGTGCTCTACGTAGTAAACAGCACATAAGTTGTCACTGGGACACCGCTGTCTTTTCTCCTACCAACTCCACCACGAGAACCCTATGACACTGGCTCCTATCATTTCCCTTCAATTTCATACACCAGAATTGGAATACAAATGCTGCACACATCTACTGTGGCCCCAATCTGGATCTGAGTGCACATAGCTAGTGCTACCTGCACCAAGGCTCAACTCCCATCTGCCTGAGGGTAGAGCTCTATCATTTACCACCTGCCAGTAGGAAGTGGCTGTGAAATGCACCTCGCTGCTTCAGAAGCTTTCTCCAGTCCACGCAGATGCTAAATGTGTGTTCTCTCTGTCAAACACGAGCATAAAAGTGACATGCACTCATTTTTCTAGGTGGGAAATGGGTGATGTTAGAAATACGATTGCATTTTAAACTGAGAACATATGGGTATGATTTAAATGTGAATTTACCAAGTCAAAGAAAATGAGCAATCAGTAAGGGAAGATGTGAAGTAGAAATTTCTGTTTTTCCCCAGCTTTTATAACAAATGGATGATCAGAAATCCTTTTACTCTGTCGTCTCACCATTGTGTCAATTGCATGCAGTACCAGCATTTGTCCACTTAAAATGTCTCTTTATATTTCAGTCAGAATAAAACTTGAGCAGATCTTTTCAGTAAGTGGTGCTTTTCCAGAATGATTGAAGGACTCCTTTATCTGCCTGGTATCTTCTAACCACACAAGGGAAGAAGATTGCCTAGGCATTTGCTGCCTATTGTGTCTTATTCTTAAGAACCCTAATGGAGCATATGTGTAGTTATCCTCTTCAAATTTATCTGGAGGAGAGAGCATTAGTAGATAGTTAGCAAGTTTTCCAATCCTCTCAACTCCTGTTATAAAACCTTTAAAATACCCCTTAATTCATAGTAATGAAATCATGAAGAATGCTTAACTTTCCTTCAGGTAAAATGACATTTGTAGTTGAAGAAGTAATGGCATTGAATTTGCATACTATTTCCTGCATTAGTATTTAGGATCTTCTCATGTAAGAACACAGTTCACAGATAATTGGGAAATCTTACCTGTCAATATTTTTAGTCACCGAACCAAGTTATTTCAGTGGACAAAAGGAGCCTTTTGTACTGAGACACAGTCAAGGACAAAACAATCAGAGGTAGCTCATCTGGGGGGTGGCGCCTGAGGGCAGCCGAGTGGTGTGAAGGCCCTCGAGGATGTGGACCCTCAGGCTGAGTCTGCAGCAGTGCTGGAAGGCAAGGCGTGTCTCTGGTAGTGACAAAGGAGAGTAGAGACAGCTAAGACCAACTCTGAAACAGAAACCAATGTCTAGAGTGGTCAAGGAGTCTTGGCGGCTCATTTAGAATGTTGGCCTGCATAGTTTTCATTTTTTAAATTTTTTTCTCTCTTTAAAAGAATAAAAATACATAGAAATATTTTTAAGAGAATAAGAAGTTTCTCAGGAGAAAGGCAAAAGTGCCATTCCACTGTGCGCATGCTCTCAAAATGAAAATATTGATAACAGGAATGCTCATTTTCCCCAATACTGAGATTCAACAAAGTGAAACACAATGATAATTTAAATTAAAATATGGTGTTTATTTATATGTTTCTCAATGTCTATTTGCATAAAGATTTTTTTTTTTTTTTTCTGGCTCAGGCTACCTTAAGGGTGGGTCTGGTAAGGCATGTGGAGCTGGGGACTGAACTGAAGTCCCCTGCCCTTGACTGGGTTTGCCTTAAACTACTGAGCTAACCCACAAGCCTCCAGAATCTACCTACATAAAACTTCAATATTATTTCCGTGCTGCAAACATCAGGAAGTATGTGTTTGGTGAGATAATATCTAGGAGAAAATGTACACACATATGACTTTAAATATTTTCTCTTTGCAAATGAGAAGATGGAGAGGTGGAGGGTAGGCTAGAGAAAGGAGAAGTGAAAAAAGAATTAAGGAGTTAAAAAAAAAAAGAAAGAAGATGTGGTGTGTGTGTGTGCCAGCTCCTCATGTGGAATGTAACCAGGTACTGCAAACACATACCAATACTAAGAAAAGCAAATTTATTTTTAGAAATAGAGAAAATGAGCCCTGGGGTGATAGCTCAGCAGACTAGGGCTTGCTAAGGCAAGTGCAGAGACAGGGATTTGAACCCTGGCAACACATGCAGCACAGCCCCACTCCCGACACACTGAGCCAGCCACATAGACTGGCACGGTGGTGCATGCCTGTAATCCCAGCTTTGGGGAGGCTGAAAAAGGAGGATCCCTATATGTCTGAGGTGCACAGTGAGACCCTGTACCAACTACATTAAAGAATAGAAAAAAAACTTTTTAAAGCATATGAAGTACGACTATGATTGTGCTCATCAAAATTTGAGTTCCAGTAAAGAAACTAGAAAGGACTCACTGTTTCCACCTAAAATGCCTGCGGAAGTAAGTAAGTTGTTAAACCACTTGGGTTTCTAAAGGAAATTATGCATATCCATCTACATGAGTTTTTTAAAAATAGGATTTCTTTAGAAAGACTCCATGTAAGTTAGAGATTTTCAAATATTCTGTGGAAAAATTTTGCAATTAACATGAGAAGAAAGCATGTCCTCTTAAACTGTAGTTCTGGTTTATACTGTTAAATTAAGAATTTTTTAAAAGTGGAGCATGGTGGTACATGCCTTTAATCCTAGCACTTGCGAGGCTGAGGTTAGAGGTTCACTGTGAGTTCAAGGCCGGCCTGGGCTGCAAAGTAAGTTCAAGGCTAGCCTGAACTACATAATGAAACCCTGCCTCAGAAGAAACAATTAAATAAATAAATAAAAGAGAATTGAATCCAAAGATTTGCACTGAGCTACCTTCCTAGAACTGTTTTTATTTTATTTTATTTTTTAGACAGGGTCCCATTAGATTGTGCAGGTAGGTTTCATACTTATTCCTACCACCCCCTCCCAGAATGTCAGAGTTAATCTGAGCCTCTAGGATCATCTACATTCTTGATTTATACCAGTGCTCTGGAAGCACGAGGCAAGGGAACTGCAGGTTAGAGTCCAGTGTGGGCAAGTTAGCAATTTAGAGACTCCGTATCGCAAAAGAAAATAAAAAATAAAAAGACTGTTGATGTAGTTCAGTGTGAAGGTCCTGTGTTCAAATCCCAGGGTAGGAAAAGACTCACAGAGGTAAAAATTTAAATCTACAGCTGCACTTGGCCATAAAGGAAATCTTGCTCTATTTGTACCACAATATCTTCTGCATTTTGGAGAGGTTGTTAAGTGAGGAGTTGAAGCTCAACTTTCAATGAGTGCTCTGCTCACAAGCACAGTGCCGCTCAGGCTGAAAGCGAAGAGATGACTGGGAGACGCTGATGTCTCTGTATCACCTGTGGACTGACAGACACCAGCGCAGCTTTCTCCCTCCAGCTCTTGGCTCTGTTCTCCTTGCAGACCCTTTCTGTCCTGCCCCAAACCTTACTTTATGCCCTGGGCTCATTTTTACCATTCTAGAGCTCACATAAGCTCTTTCCTCGTCCCAGGCCCAGCAGAGAGCACTTTGTACACAAATGTTCCAATTTTGCTTTAAAGGCCTGGAAATGGCTTTCTGGGTGATATGGTGAGCATGTGGCTAGCTTTGTGGGCAATCATCCAGATGACTGGCCCAGTGGCTGTGTCACTTGATGTACCAGCAGAGCTGTATACACTAGGATTATCCCACATCCTTGCTGCTGCAGGTCGTCTGAATTGTAAGCACCCCGGTGGGCTTACAGCAGAATCCTACTACAGTTGGCTTTCCATTTTCTTAATGATTCGTGGCTGGAAACTCTTCATGGGAGCCGGGGAGATGGCTCAGTGGAATAAGTGCTTCCCAGGCAAGCACAAGTGCCTGAGTTCAATCCCTGGTTCTGGAAAAAAAAAAAAAAAAAAAAAAAAGGAAACTCTTCATGGCTTATTTTCACATCAGCATATCAATAGTTTATTTACATTCCCTGTATCATATCATTTGTGACATAATCATACATTTGTTCTACAGTACACTTACACTTTTTTATTCAGAGTTGTTCTTAATAGCACAGTGAAAATATAAAATAGATTTCATACTTGTTTTCTTTTGCCTGTAGCATCTTACTTTTACTGATGAACTTCTTTTAACATTGACTATAGTTCAGGTTGCTGTCGATGAATTTTATTAAGATTGATTGTCCAGAAAAGTATTTAATTTCCTTAATTTTTAAAAAAGATTTTTATCTAGGAATACTCTTGGACAAGATTTTCCAACCTGGCAGATAAAATTTTAGCTTCTGTACCAGGGCAAGATGCTGGCCCTCAGCAATCCAATCCCCTTTCCCCAAGCAACAAGAAGGTCTTGCTTCTACCTCCTACATGGCCTCATTTCCAAGCAAGCTTTGCTTGCATCTCTGTGTTTTGTCATATAATTCCAAAAGTGTGATACATCTTTCAGGCACATGAATTTTGAGAAAAAGTTTGTTAACAATCCTTGCTCAAGTCCACGACATTAGAATGAACTGTTACGATTGAATTTCTAAACATACTAATGATATGTTTAACAATATTTATGTAAGCAAGTGTATTTTTACTGTGCAGTGGAGATTTCCCAATGTTTCTCTGAGGTAGCACCTTATATTTATCATGTTAAATACAACATTAAAATGACATTGATTTCAACACTGTCTCCTGCTCAGCTTCACCCAGGATATAGCTCAGTGGTACACCACCTGCCTGGCAAGCACACAGTCCCAAGTTGGATCTTTCGTAGTGGAAAAAAAAAAAAAACATAAAAGAACTACAGATCTGTAAGCGCTGGGACCAGTGTTTGATTCTTGGTTCCCCAAGCCGCGCGGGCCCCGCCTTCGGGTGCACTGAGCCGGCGATGCAATCTGGGTGTGGTCGCACGGGCGGGCGCCTGTAATCCCAGCACATGGGAGGCAAAAAGCAGGAAGATCACTATGAATTTGGGCTGCATGCATAGTGAGACCCTGCACCAAAAAAATAGAAAAAAAAAAAAAAAAAAAGAACTACAGATCTTTTTGTCATGATTTTGCACTTATTCTTTTTTTTTTCCATTTATTTTTATTTTATTAAAATACAAATGTCAATCAGACAGTTTCAACACACCTTAACCATACAGAGTCGATGAATTAATACATTGCAAACTGTTTTCATAACGTTTTGGTATTGTACAAGGTGCATACATGAAAATGAACAACAGATTTTTTTTTAAATTAATTTATTTTTTATTTTTGGCAGAACCGGGGATTGAACTCAGGCCCTTGCACTTGCCAGGGAAGTACTTACTCCACTGAGCCATCTCCCCAACCCCAACTTATACTTTATAGAAGTTTAAAAGTAAATAAGATGCAATTTCATTAAATTGTGCATTTATAATTTTAGTATTACTGAAGAACAGTACTAGTCTTTAGAAAGCATATTCTGACCTCTGAATAGATAACCCCACATTACACTTTACCAAATTTTCTTCTTGAAAGAGAATAGCAGAATTAACTTCTGAGTACTCTTTCTTTCCTTATTTATTTTTAATATTTTTGGGCTCTGTCTTAGATTAAGCTTCATACTTACATAGCTTTAATCTTATAAAAATGTTAAACTCATATTTAGTCACATATATTGCGCAAACATCTCTTTAATTTTTTTTCACACACTCATTAAAAACCCATCTCATTATAACTAATAGAGTAAATTCTGAAAGAAAGAAAAGCAGGCTAGTCTGTGCTTTTGCTTTACCAGGAGTCTAACCGTGACCCCGTGTTGCTGAGCCGTACCCCTTCCCCTGCTTTATTTAACAGCAAGCGAGCAGAGTGGTGGGAAGATGGAGAGGATGAGGGCTCAGGAACCCGAGCTACGAACCTGAGGCTGGCACAGTCACCATAACCACGCATTCCAGCCGTACAGCTTCCCTGAGAAAGTTAAAGATCCTTCTAAAGAGCTGAAAAACAATTTCAGATCACTTTTTAGGCACTATGTTTTTGTTTTGATAGTTATGTGAGGCAATTTTTTGACACTGTGTTTCTATTCGCATTGTCTAAGAAATACTATAAAGTATGTACCTACTGCAGAGACTTTTGCGTAGATTCTAAGGTGCTTGTAAGTGTTCAATAGTGCTGGACTCCAAATGGATATACTATTTTTTTATTAAAATGGTAACTGAGAAGAAAAAGTGTATGAGCAAAAGGATAAATGATTCTACAAAATGAGAAATATGGTATGAATGTAGTGGGAGATTGGAGACAGGCAGAGGAATTGCTGCACATACAGGTGGACAAGATAACAAAAGATCTCTAAAAAGTGGGTGGACTGGGGAGGTACCTTGGGGGTCTATGCACCTGTCTGTCAAGTACAAGGACCCTGGCTCCATCCCTGGTACCACCTGAAACTGAGCATGGTGGGGCACGCCTGTAAGCCCAGCTATGGGGAGCCTGAGACAGAACGATCACCTATGAGTCTGAGTGTACAACAAGACCCTGTATTAAATAAATAAAGTTTTTAAAAATAAAAATAAAATGTTAGCGCCAGCCAGATAGTTCAGTAGACTAAAGTGCCTGCTTAGGCAGACACAGGAACCAGGGTTTGACCCCTGGTGAGCCTTGCTGGCTCCGCCTCGAGAGCACACTGAGATGGTGAATGAGACTAGGCGTGGTGGTGCTTGCCTATAATCCCAGTGCTTGGGAGGCTGGAAAACAAGATCACTATGAGTCCAGTCTGTGTAGTGAGATCCTGTGCACTCAGTACCAAATACATTAAAAAAATAATACAATAAATGTTTTAAAAAGTGGGTTGTTGAAGGTCCTACACCTGTGGTAGAAGCCACCTGGCCAGGTATGCTGAGGAGTTCACGGCATTAATCTGGGCTTTCAGCTATCACCTTTCTGTCTGTCTGTCTGTCTTTCCATCTTTGTTTCTTTTCTTTTTTTTTTATTGGTGGAACGAGGGATTGAACTCAGTCAGGCCCTTGTGCTTGCTAGGGAAGCACTTATTCCACTGAGCCATTCCCCCCACCTTTTCTTTCTTTCTTTCTTTCTTTCTTTCTTTCTTTCTTTCTTTCTTTCTTTCTTTCTTTCTTTCTTTCTTTCTTTCTTTCTTTCTT